>JTDE01001422.1:40370-54046 GCA_014338405.1 Paragonimus skrjabini miyazakii | reverse complement strand
TTAGGTAGCATTAACTTCAAAATGTCAAGATTAACGGGCATGGTTGACCTAGTCAAAATCACTTGGTGCTATCCTTCAAGCTGTTAAAGTCAACGCTTGCGCAGTAAAACTTTTATATTACAGTATGACTCCAAATTAGGAAAGTTGATGGTGGTTAATTCTTATGAGATTAAGTTAACAGAAAATTTGCATTCATACAGACAAACAGTGATAACTGTTGCTGTGGAATGCATTATGGATATCAAACCGCAAAACCAGGGAACAAAACTTTTCGAATGAAGAAAACATAGTACTTACAAAACTACTTTTAAGTTGCAGCATGTGAGACTTCCAAATGTACAGCATATTTGATTTCTTGAGGGTTGCTGCATATGACACACTTGAATATACTGTCAATGGTTATGTGGTATCCGGGTCTGTAATACCTGTAAGATCTATGATTAATGTATGTATGTATGTATGTATGATTAATGCGAAATAAGACTGATATGCAGAGTTGTTTTTTCACACTGAGACTAATAAACCTTAGCTCAGTTTTTATGAGAGAAGTGCGGAAAACCTTATTTATCAAATATGAATTAGGACTCTGTGTATTCGTTACACACCCAAAACAATCATAGCATAAAAACTAGTGTAGGGGGTGCAAAACCGTCCAAACAGCCTGCAGTGAGCAGTCGACTTTGCACTGCACGACGAACGATCATGCAATGTGATGGCCGTAACATTCGACATATCCGCACCAGGCTGGCCACAGCAGGCTGAGTCAAAGTTTGTCTAACTTGTATTGATCAGTAAACTGTATTTGTGGGCAGTCAGTTGACAAGGAGGAAACGGGAGCGTGAGCTAACATATTTACTTGTGGGGTTTCTTAACACAACCAACCAGCACAACAAAAATTCCCTGTTCAGAAAATCTTAGAAGAAACTGTACACAGAAATACTAGCAAGAAAGGAACATAGTCTACGTTGAAGTGTGAAGAATTTTCAAAAAATATCAGTTCTTTTTCTGGCAGAGTGGAGTCCGGAAGTAAAGTCGAAAAGGGTGGGGTTATTTCCGCAGCAAATCCTAGAACCAGTACGACAAAAGTAAATCATCAGCTGCCTACGGGAGGGGACAAAGATGTCACCCTAATGAGACTTGTTTGTTTTCCTGCATTCGGAATGAGCAACATGCATGACTATCAATGTGAAAATCATGAAATCAGTGCCAACAGTGATCATGCTTGCTCAAGTTCAAAAGAAGGAGTTATCTTCTGAGCTGTCTGTCCCAAACACTATACGGAAAATCACTCTGGACTACAGTGAGTGGACGAAACAATGTCTTCATGGAAAAGGTCCAGAAAAGGTTGAAGAACCTGGTGAATAGCTAAAGCTTCTAATGTACAACTCATGCTGGTCATTTGTAACGGTTTAAGATAACAAAGACATCTCAGAATACGAGTCTTTCAATCACATGACATTACACATAAACCAAAATACAGAGATGCTCTACTGGAGATGACTGTCACCCAAATAGCCTGATAAGACACTGGCAAAACCTCAAATTCAGATAAATAGAAATTTTTCCGAAACCATGATAAGAAAGTTAGTACGAGACTCATCAGACCCACCGAAACAACTACTTGTAAAACAAAAGTCTGTGTGAGCAATATCGTGAAAGACTCATATTTAACTGCTGTAATCTATTACAGTAAATAGAATGAAACAGATTGTCAGTTCAATGTGGTTTTACGTTAGTGTGTACAATTTTGTAAACGTTGAGATGTCATACTGCTCCCAAGAATGGCAGTGAGGTCTTTGTAAATTCTCGAACAGTCAAACTGCTACCACTTAGCAAATTCTGCGAACTGATAGTGAATACTTTTGAGATATCCTCTCTTTTTTTTCTCAATTCAAATCTCACGGAACTATCACTATTATAACTGCTAGGTCTGTTCTACATCTTCACTGAAATTACATGTACAGCGTCAAATCAGATGATAATTACTCGGATCCTGTCAAAACCTAGTTACCGAACTAACAGAGTATGTGGGGACATCCAGCATTATAAATAAACAGACTGTGTAAGACATATTAAGACACTATCTACAGCCCTATGTATAAACGTCAGTTACACCTTCCACATATCTTACATTCAGCCGGTCCCTTGAAAAAATAACCGTTGTGCACGAGCCTTTTCCGTCTATAGCTAATCAGTAATACATACATGACCTTTTCGACACTAGGAGCTGAAATCTGGTCTGCGTGCTCACAAGAAATTACCGCTGACAACTGCCCCGTACCTCTGTAGTAGTTATCAGCAAGCTTTTACATCTAAACACGCAGTAAATATTCCCCTATAAATTATTCATACTACAGTGTTGTTGATTTAATTTCCAGAGTAATTACGGATTAGGATATCTACTCCTTAGAGCAAACAAATGCCAAATAAAACACTTCAAAATATCTACCTGTTTCTTGTTGGCTTTTTTTCGTCAGAAGTGAGTGAATAGAAAATCATATTAGACCTTACGTTAATTGAACCTCAACTCTTGTATTAGACGTAACTTCCATTTGGCAATGGATCAATAGCTGCTCTTCATGATGACATTTGCTGCTGATGTCTTAAGAGTAATTTTGAAAACCGCAGGAATCAATTTTTCAACCTTTTCCGGTAGTTACTCATGTGACCTGGTCACGTGGCAAACCACTTTCTTCCCATCAATGGCGAACAAAACTTAGACACGTCGCTTCAAACGTTGTTTGTCCTGCGGTTTCGAACCAGTGAATTTAGCTGAGAACAAACCGACGTAAATCATGGTAGCGTGTAAGACACATGGACATCACACATGGTTTCCTGTTGGTCGTCTTCAAACGCCCCACAACCAACTTTTAAAAAAGCGTTTTCATAACAGGGACGTTTTCAATTTCTACTGGAACATACTACGGCCCAGTGGTGTAAAATATGACCCGTTATAGCCGTGAACTTCATTCGCAGATTTCACTGGCTACGCACTGACCTTCAACAGTGTTGAGCATAAGACGAAGCCTAGGTGCATTTTTGGGTACATTTAGTCTACATTTTATTTTGTATCTCTCAATCATTTTCAGGTTAGTGCTATTCCGACAGTATAGTGTCGTCTTGTTTGTGTAATCTTAGACTTCGCACCGCGTAGACTCGAATAAACATTCGTTTACTCTGGCTTGGTAACGTCATTCGCACCAAGGGTTTCTCTGTTCGAAATTAAAGGGAAATTGCTTCGTTTGCTGGTTAAACGCACAGTCAAAAATCAACAGATTTCTCGGCCGCGCGGGACAGAATGTTCGTGTTCTCAGCTTTTTGTTTTTATTTTACACCAGAACATGTTGGCTGAACGACTAGATACCTTGTAGAAAAGAATAAGCAATAACATTCGGCCTGGATTGGAACCGGTGATGGAACATCTATCACTAGTGCTGCCATCACGCGTCTCACCAACACCCTCAACATCCACGACATTCCGAGCTGGTTACAGAGTTGCCATCACCCAACCTGAAATAATTTGCCAGTACAAGCTGGCGATCGTCGAATCGATCGCAAGTAGATTATGCAACTATAACCTACGCCCCGCAAGTTCGTTCAGTCCACCTGACCTCTGTGGCTTCAGAACAATCAGTCATATCACCCCTGGCTTCACATAAGCATTTGACCCTGATCGTGTGAAGAAATATTTGGTTACTACTTAGTCCAGGTCCAACCAACTGGGTAGGTGGTTGGGTTCAAATGTGAAATTTCTGAACTCCTGACAGGGCCTTGTAGCTCTGTTGACAGAACGTTAACTGTGTTTGAGAATGTTATTTTTGTCGTTGGTACGAATCCCAGATTTTTCACAATTGGGTCTCTTTTAAACTGAACAGTTATATGGATTCTAGCGTTTGCTTGGAATGCCACACGTTAATGATCGTTTCATGGAGATTGTTGTATGTTTCTTAGTACATTTCGAGAAAAATTCTGTAATAGTATTATCCTGTGTGGAGTCACTGAACAGAATGTCCCGTCGCACACATCTTTTTCACTTAATATCGATCTGAGACCAACATGAATTTAAATGTGATGACAATTCTGGTTGCAGTGTATAGACATAATAACCGATGATATCGATATCACGTATATTTTCGGGGCAAAAATTATGCACTTTAAAAAGAGGAATATCAGCATTTGCCCTTAAAGTCGAAGTTGTTCAATAGGCTACTGAGTGCAGATGTCAGTATTTTTAGTAGCCCGGGATTTGGTTCATAACAAGTTGACCATAAAATTAAAACAGACTGTACCTCTCATCCATTCCAAATAGAAGTCCTAGCTTTCAGTTCTGTTCTTCGTGATGCTTATTAGCAATCTGTGCCCTCGTTCTCAACGAGACTTTAACCCCGACCAGTGTTTTTGGAATATCAGCGTGTTGACTACTAATTCGATAAGGCCGAAACGTCACATTTGAAAGTTCATTCCGTGAGTAATGCTCAGTTTGCCTGATCGTCCCAATGAGCGACACGACTGTCCGGTTTACCTCAGTCCATAATACTGCCATCAGGAGTTTCAGTCCGACAAAAATCACGCACATTATTGTACGCGTTGTGCAACGACCTGCTAACTAGCAGGCAATAAGCGAGTTATATGACTTCTAATTAACTCGGCTAGTACGTCATGAGTTTAGGTAATCATTTGGGGGGGGGGGTAAAAAAAACAGGTACTACGTCAGCAGAGATTTTGTGAAAATTGAGAAGGCTTGAACAGATTAAAACAGACGTTTTCAAATCAAATAAGCAGAGTATTTGCTATCACATTCACAAACTTTCAGTTGTTTGATGTACTGAAGTACACAGAGAGAGGTATTGCTGAGTGACTCGAACGTGTAGTCACTGATAACAATCGGGTTATACTTATATTATGTGCTGGAATAGTATAAGCTGACAAGATAATACACATCAGTCGCTGGCTGAAACATATCGCGAAACCAAAACGCTTCCAAGGGTCAGCCAGCTAATACTCGAGTGTAGAAGTTTCATGAGTAAAATTTACGACTATGAGAAACTCACCTCGACGACCAGACTTTGTCAATGTGTCGGCTGTGCTCTAAACATGCTTCACGTGGAACGCTTGGTTGATATTCGTGCAGTCAAACATCATATGGTATGGGAAATGAAGCCGATCCAATTCAGAAGTCCGGGTGGTGGTTTCTTGACTGAAATCAACGAAATAGTTGATAGCCAGTGCCAAGGCCATCAGGCCACATGGGTGTTACTCATGACAAACTATGAATGAAAATCCCCATGTGAACAATTACTTATTTGCAATGAAAGATCAATGGAACAGTGACGAATAAGCTGGACACAATCATAAAGAGCGCAATTTAAGTCCCGTTCGATACAAAGGAGTGCTTCACATATAGGCTTCAAGAGCGACATTCTAGTTTCGTACATCTTTAGGACAGCTGTCAGTCGATAAAGCTTACAGTAATACAAAGCTGCGACTAAATGTGAGCAGTATCTAACGTGTAACAAACAGACAGCCCATCAGGGTCGGCTGCACAAATTTCCCCAAACAACCTAATCAATTTTACAGGCTGGTTAAAGACTGTACTTCAGTACAGCTATTCACTTATATAAAATATAACCGAACATGCAACAAATCTTTCGCAACTAAACGTAAGTGACGCGGCCTGACACGCGTAGTAACAATAGTCGAAAGGAAGTCACGTGACCTAACACGTCATGCTGACATCAAGAGTTAATTGCATTTACAGGTCAAACACAGCTCAACGGGTCCCCCGATATTAAGACTACTTTCAGAAAACATTTTCTAGTGGTATTTAGTCTATACACCATATTCACCTTTTACCTAACTTCTGTTTATGTCCCCATTTTCACATATTTGTTTCCTTCAGACCATATTGCTTTATTCTGTGTATGCTCTTGCTTGCCGCTTCCGCTGAAGACTTGGCCGATCTGGATTTGAATACCATTGACGAATTCTATGATGCGATTGGCGCTTGTTCAAACCGCGCCATGGCCCTGGGCCTAGGCCGTCTGGATTGTCAAGACTGTGTACAAATACTGTACGATCGGTGCAATTCGTTCTGCTACATCAACCACGTGTGCAGCGAGAAATGTCGCAAGGCTCGAACTTATGGACGATTCTCGTGCAAAGCGAACTTGAACTAGACAAGAGACTATTCAGTACATTCCTAGCTCCACTGCTAGTTGATGTCTATCTATGAATTTTTTCACATATACTATCAGTTTGTCCCCTATATTTCCGAAGTGCTTTTTAATTGATTTGGTATACCTTATCCCTCGTCTGAAAAACTGCTCTCAGTATCCATTTCTCATGGAAGAGAGGAAAACAATATATGGTTTGAGACAATACACTTTACTAGATGAGTTGCACGAGCAAAACGAATACATGTAACCTACTGAGCGTGGCAACAACTGTTGTGTGAAAGTAATGGTGATGTTCAAGGCCACAACAGAGGTTAACCGACCACTTGAATTGAGGGCAGGCGTGCACAGCACGTTGGGCGTAAGAGAAGTGCTTTGAGCACTTTATTGGAAAGTTTTATCCGCACATCGGGTTAACCTAAGTACTCACAAATGTAGTTGATTCTTCATCGTAGTGACACTTCCGTAAATAATCAGGAGACAGCAAACGAGGAGCGATCAATCAGATGTAGAAATGAAACCTCCAACCAAAGTCCTCACAAAACTTCTTTTGCGTTGCACGCTTAACGTACCGTCCAGGTTCAATGGTGAATTTTACTGACAAACGTGGAGATGGGATCGTCCCTGGGTCAAATTCTCATTGACATTCTCACGGAAAATTCGGAAAATGAGCAACTATGTGTAAGCATTCCGGCTCTAACGACGATACGTGGACGGTAATTCTGTCATTTGCCCAATTGATATAAATGTAATACCTGTCCTCGAAGTATTCAATTAAGCGCACCATTCCAGTCCGTTTGCTTTCGAACTCGATGTGAATGAACCACTCTACTTGCTTGAGATAAACATATACCGATGCCCTGATGAGTACCTAAGACAGAGTATATTTCGTAAAGAAGCGTGGACCGACCAGTGTTCTCATTTCCATAGTTTCATTCCGCTTCAAATCAAGGCAAGACCTAGTCTTCTCTAACGTTTTGTATCAGAAAACTGTGCCCAGAGGACGAGCTAGATGTCTAACTCCGTTTTTCTCATTGAAAGGCTACGGGAAAACGACTACCCAGGCACATTCTTTACAAGAAACATCACTACAACGGTTAAGGACCCCCATTCTTAATGTTGGGCAGAAATTCGCATTTCTATCACTTTTGTTCAGAATAGACATCCACTGAACAGAGGAATCGACATTTACAGTGGCCACTAAATCAACCTTTCCCCTGTTGTATCACTGAAGAAAGGTGGTTACTCTCAGACCTATGCCCAGAATTAGTCTTAAAGACAGGCTAAATATTCATGATCAATCAGTGCTTGTACATCTTTTCACGTGCCGCCGCTGTACAGCTAAATGTATCGATGTAAACGGAGCAAAATGCATCATACAGCAAGGCATAGAACCGGAGTTACAAAAAACAACCACTAGTGCAGTCGTGTCTTATCTGACTGTGAGCAAACACCAAGTAGACGTGACAAAACCATTTCGGATGGTATACAGAACTCTAATCAATCAATAGAATGGCAGTCAAACAGCAACCTTTGACAACAGGCAAAGCGATCGCAAGCAGACTACGTAATCCACTGCTTTGTTCAAACCCGTAATTTGTTCAGGCCTTCTCCTGGCCTTGAGACGGGCCTACCCTTCATCCACCCACACACACACGAACGAGTGGCCTTGGTCAGTGGACATAAATTTAGCCTGCGTGCAGAGTAGTGAGTAGTGAGATCTTTGCGCATACTGATTAGTGTGTGGTTGTTACGGCATTTATTTCAGCCAGTTCAACTGGGTGTTGCCAGAAGGTCCCAAACTGTGAGGAACCCATTGTTTACTAAATTTTCGAAGATCACTTTTGAATCTATTTGAGTTGTTGTTAATCATTTCAACTACTTAGATCTTAGTTGGATTTCTTTTGATAATTTCACGTACGTCACGGCCCTATGAAACAGGGTCATCTGTACGAATATGTGGTGCAACCAATTAGTATTCGAGTGGAATCTCAAAAAAATTGGTAACACACGGTGTACCCGGTTTTGTCCTCACAGCGAACGATGGTCATAAGCAATCAGAATCGTCATGGCAACGTTCCCAGCGCACAAATTGCCCATCGATCAGCGTTGCGGAAAGAACGGGAAAATATTCAGGGTTTCAACTGCAACAAGTTGAAGATCACACATATTACCGAACCTCCAACATTAGTACATACCTACCAGTCGGCACCTTTCAAGAGAAAACACTACTTCAGTCCATCTCTTGTAAAGGCATATTTGTAATGTATACTTCCGTCACTGCCGGGAACTGAAACTAGGTCCACGCAATTATGATTCCCGATTAGATGCGATCGAATTATCAAAAAGAAACTTTCAGCCACATTCGTTTCTAAGTTGCACTTGAATTAATTGACCGTCTACGGAGTAGACTCAGCGATTCAGCGATTGATACACGGGTTCGAGGCAGAGGCCCAATGGTCCCGGATCCAGTCGGTTTTTCTTGTTCAATGTCAAGCGGGCGTCTGTTGACCTGAAAGGCATTCAGTAAAAATAGGGTGTAGCACCGCTCCTGTGAATTACAGTAAATATCAAAAAACAAACTAAGATTACTTACATAAAAGGAATTTTGGAAAATAAGAGTCAAGTAATGCTTTGAAGCGATCGCTAGAAGCGCTACTGACGACCTCAGCAGGGAGACTGTTCCAGAAGCTAACAACCCCGTAAGAAAAAAACTGCTATCTAAGAAAGGTCCGAGGACTAAGCTTGAAAAGCTTCATGTTATGTCCTCGCCGACCGTCATCATTCGCTACAGTGAAGAACTGATCAACGAGGCCTACTCTAAAGAGGAAGTGTGTGAAAATCAAATCACCGCGGAGCCGTCGAAATTCGAGTGGGTATAGATCAGGAATTTCAAGTCGAGACTCGTACGCGACACTACTGAGACCGGTGACTAGTTTGGTAGCCACGTGCTGGACACGCTCAACGGCTAATAGACAATAAGAAACCATCTTGATTGTCCAGTCGATGACCTTTAGATCAGGACTTTACACTCAAACTAAGATCACTGGAAAAATAACGCGGAGTTTTGGTATTGTTATGTTCGCCGAGTTTGGCATTTAGATTACGAACGTTTCATCACCAAACGAGGTGACATCATCAGTGCGTAATTGTTTCAGCGTATAGTTTTTGAGCGTGGAGATTGGTGAAGTTCGATGGATGCCTGATCTACTATAGCAGAGTGAGTTGACCTTCTGACCTGAATTCTGGTTGGCCGTTCTTTTTTGCCTTTGACCTATGACCTGATCTACCACTGGCCGATTCTTGTTGCGTTTGAACTTTGGCCCGATGTCTGGTTGGCTGTTTCCTGCAGTTCTTGAATCTTTAATCTGGAGTCTGATTGGGTGTTTTCTGTTTCTGTCGAACTTTGACCTCAAATCTGATTGGTTGATCCCTGTAAATTGATCGAGTGAGTCTTTTCTTCGTTTTGAAATTCCATCCGATTGGTTATTCATTGTCTCGTTTCGACCTCGGTCTGATCTGTTCAAGTTGCCCCGTTTGGGTTTACCGCCTTTTGGACTTGATGGTGTCTGCGTCTCTTCAAATTTTTGGTTCGCATTGGTTCATAGATTGTGTCCAGCTGGATGTGTTTGTTTATTGATCCGGCTGATGAATATCAAGCTTCGAGAAGTGCTCTTGCATGTCTGGTGTTTGCCTGCGTAAGGACTCTTGCGGTATCCAAGTTGAAGGTGTGTCCAGTTTCATTCTCTTGGACGGAGATCATAGAAAATTGGTCGTGCTTCTTGGTGGCTAATTCGTGTTCATGTAGTCGTGTTGATAATTTCCGTCCAGTTTGGCCGACATAATGTTGTCCACAGTCATTGCATTGGATTTCGCAAATGACGTTTCTTCTGTCAGCGGGTTTGAGTTGTTCCTTTGGTTTTGATAGTAATCTTCGTAACGTTGCCGTCGGCTTGTGTGCTAACGTAATACCATGTGGTCTCAGGAGTCTTGCGGTCATTTCTGAAACTGTTTTGATGTATGGTAATACGGTTCGTTTCGTTGACGGTTCGGTGGGGTTCGAATTTCTTTCTTTCTGCAGTAAACTCTGTCTGATGAAACTTCGTGAATATCCGTTACGAAGAAATACTCGGTACAAGTAGTTTTCTTCCTTTTTTCGAAGCTCTGCGGTGCTGCATTGTGTTTCAGCTCGTTTGAATAGGGTTCGAATGCAGCTCCTTCAATGGCAGACCGGGTGGTTGCTGTGAAAACTGAGGAGTTGGTCTGTGTGGGTTTCTTTCCGGCAAACTGAGGTATCCAGTGTTCCATCATGTTTGCGGCTGATTAGTTCATTTAAGAAAGGTGGCTGGTTGTCGGTTTCAATTACCATACCGCAGGAGTCCTTACGCAGGCAAACACCAGACATGCAAGAGCACTTCTCGAAGCTTGATATTCATCAGCCGGATCAATAAACAAACACATCCAGCTGGACACAATCTATGAACCAATGCGAACCAAAAATTTGAAGAGACGCAGACACCATCAAGTCCAAAAGGCGGTAAACCCAAACGGGGCAACTTGAACAGATCAGACCGAGGTCGAAACGAGACAATGAATAACCAATCGGATGGAATTTCAAAACGAAGAAAAGACTCACTCGATCAATTTACAGGGATCAACCAATCAGATTTGAGGTCAAAGTTCGACAGAAACAGAAAACACCCAATCAGACTCCAGATTAAAGATTCAAGAACTGCAGGAAACAGCCAACCAGACATCGGGCCAAAGTTCAAACGCAACAAGAATCGGCCAGTGGTAGATCAGGTCATAGGTCAAAGGCAAAAAAGAACGGCCAACCAGAATTCAGGTCAGAAGGTCAACTCACTCTGCTATAGTAGATCAGGCATCCATCGAACTTCACCAATCTCCACGCTCAAAAACTATACGCTGAAACAATTACGCACTGATGATGTCACCTCGTTTGGTGATGAAACGTTCGTAATCTAAATGCCAAACTCGGCGAACGTAACATTACCAAAACCATCAACCCGAGCTACGAACAACACCACCACTGTCCACAACTATCCGTTACGGGGATTTTGATACTTACAGTATGAATAAAACCCAGATTTGATCGCATCTGTCTGTCCTTCAGATGTATTACTCAGTTCGTCAGTGAGATAAAGTGCTCTTGCCGCCAGCCCAATGGGTTAAACTACACCGGAGCAGTTAACACGTCACAAGAACCCCCGAACTAAGCACTATACACTTGCGACTGCGACCGAAGTTCCGATGTAATGAGTCAGTCATGCTTATCGTCATGTCAGTGCAGCAGTGGTAAACGCGCTTTCACCGCACGAACGAGGACGGAAGTTTAACTTCTTAAGACAGCGATTCTATAACCAACTGATTAGACCTATGGAGAACAAGTCTCAAATCAACCGTGACACCAATAATAATTGATCTTGAATTTGAAAATTTCAGTTTTTGTTCATCCTGCAACAGTTACACCATACAGCTTCATATCACTGAGCAAAACAATATTAAGTATGGGTAATGCACCAGGTTATTCAACTCGATTTTAAAGTTTTCAATATAGGGGTATCGAATGAACTTATTCCTCAACAGTTTCGTCGTTTAAATTTTTTTACCATACGCCGAAAGCTTTTGTTGACACCGGCCATACGAAGACTTTTCAAAACTACTATAGCTTGTAAGGCTTATTTTTCTAATTAGTCAAGGGTTCCCTTTTGCAACAGCATACATCTGCATATTCCATGGCATGTAGTTTCCAGCGGAGATATTGTTGACCTAACAACAGAACCAGTTAACCGACTGAGTCAATCTCAAAGGGGATTTACTGTGTAAAAGTGATGGTAGGTGCGTCTAATAATCAGATTATGATGATGATGATGAAAAATAATTCCGAATAACGCCGCTCACTGCTGAGTTACTTTTTAAATGCGCGCATATGTTGAATTTTTGTCTAATTCCCAACTCTAATAAAGCCTGTTGTGATACCCTACGTTTCAACCACCTCGGGTGGCCTTCCTCAGGAGTGTTGTAATCGAACTCACATTAACCAAGGAACAAAGGTCACATGGGATTTGTCGTGGTTAGGTCATTCTGCGCTGCATCTGAACTGATCGGCCTAATCCTTTGTCTATTAGGTGGGGGTGAGACTGATGTTGATAAGACTCGTCTGTGTCTGGTGTTGTTTATCCATCCACGCCACACTGCAGACAGGGGTTTGCTATCATTGCGTTATCATTGTGTTATTCTCAATCCATTTATCAATAACATGTTAAACACGACGCCCAAACTGTTTGACTTCATTCGTACTCAATTTGGTGCGGATATCCTATAATCTAATAAAGCCTATTTTATCGGAACGAAGCGACTATGTAGTCAGAGTTTAACACTTTATTCTACCGAGAGATTCTAAGGGCTCCGTGAGAATAATTGTAGCTTACTGATGAGTACTCGGAGATTTAGTTAATTTCAATTTGAACACCACCCAAAATTGATCGCACCTGTCGAATTCCCATAGACTTTCCAGTCAGCCCCTTTCGAAAACCAGCACTAGACTCGAGTTTCGCTCTTGTAGCAGCACACTGTGGTGTGGCCAAGATCATATGTCTGGACAGACTTACTGTGACATATGACCAGAATGTTACGCTCACACATCCACATCCACGCTGAGCGACCCCTACGCTAATGCAGTCCCAGTGACTTCGAGCGACTCACAGTTTGCCAACACTACTTTTGTCAATGTCACGTGCACACACGCATACGCACCCACACACACTCACGCAAACTTAGCATGGTTGGCGGCATCCGAAACGGATTAGCCTGTCACAGAGACCGAAGCCAAAGGACGCCTACGCTTTAAACCATCACCCCAAGTGGCTTGAGCTGCACCACTTGCAGTTCCACTCACATACCACGTATCCGGTGTAAACCCGAAGGAATAAGACCAGTAGGTGTGTGAGTGAGGCCTTTGTGTCCAGCCGGCCAATGCTGGTTAGCCAATTGAATGGCTAGCACGAAAAGGAAACCCTTATCTCTCGGAAAATAAACACAGAGAGAGACTGCAATGACAAGATCTATACTAAAAAGATGTACGGAATGTAATACAAGAAGCATTTCAGTATGCGAGTACATGCTAGTGCATTCCGGAGAGGATAAAGGTGAAAAACAAAACTCAAAGTTGAACTACGAAAAGACCAGACAGACGATTCATCATTCAATACAACAACAAAGCTCGAGAAAAGAATAGGTAGATCACAGATACCCAAGTTTCTGAGTAGAGGGACGGATTAGTTGCCAAACGACCATGGCCTTGGTCGATGCAATAATTACCAAAAATAGAATGCATATATTGATATGACCTACCTGAGCCTAACGTACTCGTCGTCTCTTCGCCGACGGTGCACTATGAGTACGCTGGCGACATACTAATCCAAGGCGGCCAGCGCATTCGCGACAGCACACAACGCAACGCCATATAGTCATGTCACCACG
>JTDE01001422.1:21416-37948 GCA_014338405.1 Paragonimus skrjabini miyazakii | reverse complement strand
CAAGTCACCCAAAACAAACAGTCGATCAGTCACCGGCACCGACTAGATTGTGGCGGACAGCTGATCATAGAACTGGTCCTTTGTGTCATCAGTGTGACACACAGTCGGACCATAAACACTAACAAATGTAGCACATTTACCTCGACCGAGTCGCAGGCGCATAGACAGCATTCGAGGGCTGATGCCGTACGGTTCGCCTATCATCAAAGCGTTGATGCGATCAGCGACTGCGAAACAGACACCATACTCCTGAGCACCGTCTGTCGGGTAACCTATCCAGTAGAAGGTGTACCCGGCACCTGCTTCCCGTAAATTACCTTGCTCCACAAGCCTCTTCTCGCTCAAGGCTGCTACGTCGATTCCATAGTGACGCAGTTCCATCGCGATAAGTGCAGTGCGCCGTTCTGGCCGTCCTTTGGAGCTGCATCGATCCAGCAGCGTGCGCACATTCCCTGCCCTAACACAGAGAGTCTTGCGTCCCCGAGCCTGTTTCAGGTTGCTGTTCGGGTTACTGAAATTTGAGTCAGCATTATCTGCGCGGGGATTGATATTGGGGGACAGTATGAGGTTGAGTGATTGGCAGTAGCATATTTTCGCCTATCCACCCTGCCATGTGCAGCAGATAGGGCGACCCGGTTTATCCTGCGCGAAGGCCGATGCAGTATGGTATTTCGTTTCTGTTGCAAGGTCATGGTTTTTTTTGGCTCAGGATACTGCCAGGACGCCCAGACCAAGACAGGAGAGCGATTACGGCCCTCAATCAAAGCCTTTGGTTCAAAAACCTGTACCGCAAGGCAAGAGGTGACACACGCACACATATGCATCAGTATCAACCAATTAGAACAGGCAGGACAGTCACAACCCAAGACATTCGGTACATTCATACAGAGATAATACTGCACAGACAAACCAATCACATATACAAAGAATCAGATCAAGGAGAGAAAAAATAAACTCAACCGAAACACAGCATACTGACACCATACACAACGAACACCTCACAACGGACGCATCTGCTTTTTGTCTGGCTACTCCCCTTTGGCCAATCTGACATGGTTGAACCTGCAACGACCAAGGTCGCAGTCAGCACAGTCCTCCGGATCAAAACAGCATACAAGCCTGACCACCACGCCAAGGTAGCAGAAAAGGTCAGGGAAAACAGTAACACACACAGACAAACCCATCTTGGACATCAGCCTATGACACGTGATTCAACTCAGTGTCCTCGCCTGAGCTGACACGATAACCAAACCGCCCACACATGCGAACACGACTCGTCTGAGTCTCTCGTGCGCCGGTGAGCAAAAACCAGCTACAGTGATCCGTGGACTACACAGTGTTTCCATCCTGTTGATCACTACGTCGACATCTATAGGATTCCATCCAACACTCCACTAGCACAACCACGGATTACATCTTTGTATTTTGTCCGAACTCTTGCTGTAAGGGCCCATGTTATATTTGCCCGTTATTTGCATTAGATTTTGCATATCCTTCTGATACTATTTGGATGTTTGGTTTTACCGATACTACTTACAACGTATTGTAATTAGTTAGCCAGCGTCTAAACTCTCATTAGATCTCGGCAGTAGTGCATACCTTTGCCACTGCCGGGACTAGAACTCCGACCCCGCTTTCCTTAGGCAACCGTGTTGACCAGTACGCCATTGACTTCACAGTAAGCTCGACCAAATTATCAAATGTGAATGCTCAGCCACTCTCGCTTGTGAGTTATGATCTGGTTACCCGGTGGTCTTAATAAGAGACACAGTTACTGTCTGTTAATTCCAATCGATATTCCCGCGATTAGGACTTCCTGAACGAGTCGAAATCCCGGCAGCGGCAAGGATATTCACTACTGACGAGCTGCTCTGATGAGAGCTAAACTCGAGTTTAGTGCTTGTTTTCGAAAGGGGCCGACTGGAAAGTCTATGGGAATGGAATAGCTGTGATCAATTGTGGGTGATGTTAAACTTGAAGTAATTACAGTCCCGATTATCCCTTCTAACTCGTCTTGACAGCCCCTTGCGTGTCGACTAAAATACTTCATCGATCTTTTTAAAACCTGCTTGACAATATATCAGTAAACTGAACCCACAGTTTTGAACTTCATCTTTAGGAACAAAGTTTGAAATGATTTATTAGCACTGGTAGATACATTCGTATGAGTTATTTTATAGCTCTTCGCAGCCAAACATCACAATTCTGGCGCTGATGAAGAGTGGTATGCAAAATGACATTATAAAATGCACCTTGTCACGCGATTTCAACATATACCAAAGTTACTTCGCCATACTCTGAGGACAAACTGAAGTTTACAGCCAGTATGTACTTTAAGCTGTTCACTCAAGTTCATCATATATCGCATCCTATAACCATTGACGTTTAATAAATGTAACCCACTCCCCTTTTGTCTCAAGCTCACTTTAACGATTGCGACCTTTGAATTTCACATCCTTAAAATATATCAACTCACTAAACGTCCCAACTACTTCAGATAACATGAATGCATAGCGTTGATAATAATTAGGTTGCAAAATTACAAAACTCAGATAATAATCGATGTCACTGGTTTTTTGGACATACAGCATTAAACTGGCAGTTGCTAATATGTGTGCTGACTTCAACCGTTTCCCTGGGGACCGTAGTTGGTCATATAACACAATTAATCAGATTTACTGGATGGCGTACATTCGTTCTTCTAAATTAAAAGATACCATACCAAAAGGATGCTTCATTTTTCATGTATGAATGGATGCTGTATGCAAAGTGTAAGGAAAGCTAGTATCATTTCGAACTAATATCCAAATGAACATATATCACATGGTCTGTAATGTATTGGCATCTCAGCGAAAGGACCCGATTTTCGTTATATCAGTTTCTTTGTGTTATGGTTCTGTGTACCGTGCGTTGATTTATCTCCAAATGTTTGCAAAATTGAATGCTGGCACTTCAGAAATTAATAGGAAGACCAGTACATTTACTGAATAAGTGAAAAAATATACGGGAAAAAGCAGAAGTATAGTACTGAACTCGGAATATACCACTTCATGCTAATTGATTTGGCCCTTCGAACGCATGGTCTGTGGGTAAAAGTATACTAAAACACCATACGCAGTCACTCAACCCTGTATTGCCGAATCTATATGCAACTGTACTCCGATCTAATTTACAGATGTTTTTTGCGGTTTATTTTATTATACTTATCACACAATAAGTAATCGACAACTATCTCAGCCAGTCGCCAAACACATTTCGAAATGGTTAAAACAACAGATGACGCATCAGCCTCAACTTGTTGCACTGATGGCTCGAAACCCAATGTCATCGATTGCTAAACATCTCATGACAACGGGTCACCAAGTTGACCCGTTAAACTCACTTAAGATACTGTTGCGCAATCGAAACCTGAGGCTACTAGCTTTTTGTAAAGCGATGCTCATCCGAACTTGCCAACCGACGTTGTGTGCACAAAAGTGGTTGGGGCAACCTATCGGGTTGCCATGGTCGTGATTACATAATACTTGGCGTGCTTGTATGCGTGTCTAATCCCTGTCTGTCCTTATATGTATGATATATATAACTGGAATGTTTTACGTTTGCGACTGATGAGAGTAAATGAAATGTTAACATATCGCAACATGTCTTCTTTCTGCTCTAGTGAAATAAGTAATCCGCCAAAAATGACACTAGGTGGTAGACGAACAAACCGGAAGCTCGACTATACCGATATTCCGTTATTTTGCGGACTATCTGTGTGATGGGGTCAAAACCCACAGCGTATAGGTCACAGACAGCAGGAGAGATTAAACTAAGTATCGCTGATGGAAGTCGATTAAACGAGATAGAAATAACAGGTACAACTTCGCAACGAAAACACTAGCAAATCAAACAGAACATGACGGAAGTGTACAAACGTTCAGAGGGAAATCTAGCTGAGCTGTGTAAGCAACGGTTCCGAGCTATAAGCGCTGGGCTCATGATCAGTGGAAAAGTGTGCGAATAAGACCATAACGTTCTTGCTTTTATTAACCGACTTCTGGTTACAATTTCACACTTTCTGAAGGGTATGACATATAGTGAACCTAGTAGAATCAGGCATTTTTATACAACGACTAGATCAGACTGGCCGTTTTCTGAAACTGTTATTAATTATACAAACCTATTTTGGTAAACTGTTGTGATTTCCATTGTTTCGGAACAACTTGGGATCGATCGGTAATTTGGTTTATTGATAACGTTTCACTCCTAATGCATAGGCACCTTCGTCCGAGTTCTTTTTAGTTACATCGTCGTGTCGGCTTTTCCTACAATGAGAGGAATTCAGTTTCACCGTAAGGTATCATAGCTATTGGCGTGGCTTTGTTGCACCGTGAACAGAACACAAGATTTGTAGTCATGTGGTCCCCGCTCTTGATTCACATCAGGACACCGTCCAAACACTTTAAAATAAGATACATACGCAAAAAGCTTTGCCAGCCAACTTTAATTCTGAAAAGAAAAAATAACATTTTTATTCATTTTGAATGTTGCAACTGCCTAGCCAAATTCAGCAGACACGTGCCACAGTTCAAGCTATTTTGAAATCACGTATCATGTTAATCACATCACGCAGACAAAATGATATCATACTAGGCTAATGAGGGTTGTTATCAACTCCCAATTAAGGCCAGTTCATAGGATGTGTCGTAAAACTGACAACGCTGGGTGTATACGTTAATCAGTGGCTACGGTGTCCATTTGTGGATTGGCACGACTCGCAAGGAAAACGACAAAAACGACAAATCACAGCACACCACTAGTAAGACCCATCCAACTAGTTGTGAAAGACAAATGAACAACAAAACGCGGTTTATGAAACTGACTTCGAAAATACCTAGATATAATCCGAATCAACTTTAACGAAAGAATACAGAGATACCACTGGTCTCTAAAAGAGCTATATTTAAGCATTTAGTCAAAAAGACGAAAATAAACCGGAATACGTTCGTATTCATATGACTGTAGACCAACCAGATAGTAGGGACACGAATGGGCCAATCAGGAGTAAGAAGAGACGAAGAGACACCAACAAGAACTTATGAGCAAAATGGTACCAAGAGATCCGGAACTTAGGCAATAAACTGGGAAGCAAAAGCTAATGTAGGATTCACAACTTCAGGCAAAAAACGAAGCGGACTTGTACCGACCGTTTGCAGACGTCACGTAAGAAGCTGGCTGAAGAACCAATCCCACTTGATCCCAGTAAATATGTAATGAACCATTCTTCAGCACAGGTGAATTCTTTGCAATTAGAAGCCTTAACCTTGGGTCTGGATTATAATATACTATCACATGGGTCTAATCGTATTTATGTTGAAGCTCAGTTTGAAAACCTCATTGATCAATTGTCAGATCTTCAGCCAGCTACTGCTGATAACTTACACTGGCTTAAAACTAAATTCACTGCTATAGCTAATTGATTTATCATGACTCCGATCAACGGCCGGTGTGCTGTTACAAAACAACACCTGCAATCACTAAGAGAACTTAAATCGAAAAATGTAGTAATGCTTAAGCCAGATAAGAGCTTCGAAGCAGTCACTTTTAGACAGAGACACATATGTCCAGAAAGTGTTGTCAATATGGGAGGACCAAACGAAGTTTCAGCAAATAGACACAGTGGACAATATCACCGAAATAGAAGGTCGCATAGAAAGCCATCTTCAACTTACTTTACAACTACGCATAATCGATGACATGAAATACAAATTCCTCAAACCGTGTGGGTCATCGACACCTCAACTCTACGGTCTCCCTAAGTCATGCCTCTTAGGCCTATCCTGGCAATGACAAATTCTCCGTACCATAAACTAGCAGGCTGGCTAATCACTATCTTGACTCCATTGAAACAAAAGTTTCAGGCACACTCAATTAAAGATTCTTTTGAGCTGATCAGTGACTTGGACAAAATCAATTTTGTTAATGAATTGATGTGCTCCGTAGACGTTCGGTCACTGTTTACAAATGTCCCACTACACAAAACGATTGATTATATTTGTGAGCTCGTTGGAACGAGCCACACTACTCTACCTCTACCTAGTGATAGTCTGAAGGAAACTTTATTACTGTGCACTGAAAATGTCAGTTTCCGTTTTCTTGATCGGTGCTACCGCCAAATGGATGGGGTAGCCATCGGAAGTCCACTAGGGCCCATCTTAGCTGACTTTTTCATGGTTAAGGATGAGAAAGAGTAAGTGGCAGATATAGCAAATCTGTTATACTACAAACGCTATGTTGATGATACACTAGTATTCAGTCGGTCCAAACAAGCAATAGACAACCTAGTGCAGCGCTTAACTAATTGTCATCTCAATCTTAAGGTAACGTGCGAATTTGAGACCGATAATTGTTTTCCGTTTCTAGATATACTCATAAGTCGCCAGGAAGATGGCTCTATCAAAGGAGGTGTTTATAGGAAATTCACGTGATCCGGTCAATACCTAAACTTTAGCAGTTTCACACCGGTCAATCAAAGGCAGGCACTAATGAATACACTGTTCACACGCGCAGGACCAACTTGTACACAGGACAGTCTTGTGGAGGAACTAGGGTTGACCACGACGGCACTACAATCGAATGGTTATCCAGAAAGGTTCTTAGAAAGCCATGGTAGACCGAGACCGCCATCCGAACAGGTGGTCACTGTAAGAAAGAAAGCTTATATAGAATTGCATTTTAAAGGTGATTACAGTATGCACCAAACAACGCAAAGACTGATTAATTCGATTAAACGAACATTCAGGGCAGCCTAACGTTGTGTACTAGCTCGAACCCAGAAGCTGCCTGTGCCTTCAATCAAAGATCAACCTGTCGGTGCCACCTCACACTGTATCTACTAATTTACATGTAACTGCAAAGAAAGTTACAGAGGCAGAACCGAGAGGTGCTTGATTTCCAGAGTGAAGGAAAATTTGCCTAAATGGCTGGAAGACTTCGCATTACCTAAGAACGGCAGTGTCGCGGAAATAAGCAAGTAATCAGTGTCCGCAGTCACAAGACACATCCTGACCACTGATCACGTCATCGAACTGGCTCGTGCATTCGGAATCTTATTACGTCATCCCAATTCAAGTTTCTTCAGGTTCGCTGAGGCTATCGCAATCAGTCGACTGAACCCGACCCTATGGGTTCAGAAACAACTGCTTGTAAACTTGACCCTGTCATGGACTTAGTGATCTTTCCTAACCCATCAATCGACTATCCATCCTATCCACCCCTAACTGTTCGATATAAAAAAACGTTTCATGTTATTGCAAATTTGGTACTGATGAGTCAAAACGAAATGCTTGCATCTACCAGTTCTCGTTTTCTGACTGTTTTGTTACAAAAAAAAAAGCTTTTGACGAGTACTGTGACGGTGAAATTAAAATATGGGAGAAAATCGGTTTCCCCCAACACATACAACAGATCATTAAGTGCGATCCATAAACACTACACTCAACTCACATTTTTCCTGTCTAGGTTACACTATCGACTGCGTTCGATTAATTGCCCTAATCACGTTTTGTTCATGAATGCATATCTAGGTCAAACTATGTAACGTTAGTAATCCTGCGCAGTATATCTTTCCGACAGCTGCCTATGGTTTTGTGCAACAAGCACCAACCAATATTACTCACGGTGAGAATGGAGCCCAAACAGTACGTCTGTGTAAACGTCACTGCAGTTGGTGTGACGTTTACATAGGCAGTACAGACCGACGGCTCTCTCAGCGAGTGGCAGAACACGGCCCGATCTGGTTAAAGCAATTCATGACACAACAATTTGAAACCGGTGAATTCGTTACTTGAAGCCCCGCATCATCGACTGTCAGACACCTCATTATAACAGATCACCAAGTTGACCTATTTAGATCATTCAAAATATTGTTATGCCATCAGAACCCAAAGCCACTGGCCTTTAGCGAAACCATGTTGATCAGAACTCACCAGCCGACGTTATGTGCAAAAAAGTGGTTGAAACAACCCGTCGGGTTGCCGTGGTGGTGATTGTATTGTATGTGTCCATACCCTGTCTATCTCTATTTGTCTGTCATATATAACTCGCACGTTCTACGTTTGCGATTGATGAAGTACGTTTTGGGCAAGGATTCGTTTTACGTATACACGACATACGTTGTAACATTTCAAGAAAATAGGGAGTGAAAACTGTTGAATTGGCGATTGTTGTGGAGAAAGAAACGAGTTCGAATACTAATTGTCACTTGGTAATTGACAGAGCATGTTCCGCATAACTCTCATTGTTACATAAGTTGATTGATTTCTGACTAATAAACTGTTAGAAGACATCGAAATCTTGGACAATACACAGTCATCTGGTCGGGTTTATTTTAAGTCTCCATCGAATACCAGCTTCATTACGATGGAACGACTGAAGGTCCACTGCTGTTAACCCTCGCCGTCGGACCATTACGAGCGAAGCATACTGAGCCGATGGCCTACTGAACAGGATCTTTCAGTCATAGCTTGTGTGAACACTTAAGTCTAAACGAAAAACAAATCGGATGACTAGAAGGCACTAGTGACATTCGGTGATAGGAGGTGTTTTAAAAATCTGACTGTCAGGAACGATCTGGCAAGGAATCCGTACCCAACTTATAGACGATCGAATTGAGTAAGTCAAATATTTCCTAAGTCATTAAAATATCGCTCAAATGACTGTAGCAGCTTTGAAACAGGAAACGACTCGGATTAATTCTTTCAGTCCTTTGTTTACTACACTATCTCATGTAACCCGCAGCTTCTAACCCTATCAGTTGATTTTGCTTGGTAAGACCACCGTTGTATGTGCACATTTTTTAGTGAGTACTTCACTAATGTAAACTGAAAGATGTGACTGATTTTTTTTAGTTTTAAGTCTACAAAACGGGAGAATTATCTGTTTCGTTTCAGAGCATTATTTGTGTTAGTAAGTAATCAGATGTGTACGTGCTGTGTCCAAAAACTCCCTTTGAAATGTGCTATACTCTGTAAGGTCCAGTTGCAAGTACTATTTACAAGGTTTACGCAATTGATTAGGTTTGGCTGTTAACGACTGTGAATGACAAATTTTTACCATTCGTCTGTTTTCTGGTTTGAAAATGAACTCAAACTTGGACGGATGTTCGTTTCCTGAGGGAAACCCTTTAGTAAACGAAGAACATAAAGCCGACATCAGGACACTTCAACCCTCAAGCATTCCTATTACGAAGATTTTCGTCAGGAATCGGAAACGGCGAAGTTGTCAGTGACTACAGCACGCCAACTGCGCGTTCATCATAATTGTGCATAACAGTCTTCAAACTGGGATTTGCTTTTCACACAAGCAAATTCGTTGCTATGTATGTGTGCTCGTCTACTTGCGTGAGAAGTACAAATCAGTCTATCTACTCCAAATCTGATTGCCTTTTCCAACCACAAAATAATTTTAATTACACTTGAATTTTTTTATGGACTGAAAAAGGATGTTAAATCATCTAAGTGAACACTCTGATCAAATCGACTATGCTGAAATTGTTTGACTGCCCTTTGTATCAGAGCCAGTCAGCTGTAAAATCTTTGCTTTGTTACATAATACTTGGCCCACCGTCTCCAGCTAAATACTGCAACACAAGCAGGTCGTCCTTGAAATCTGTTCAACCCTTCGTTCCCGTTAGTTGATAATGATTGTTGCATCGGAATAGTTTGAGGATTCCGTTAAAATATTTATTGATACTGTACATGCAAAGTATAGATATTTTATTTCCAGAAAAAGTGTTCCAAACACACTGATGATGTTGGGGTAGGAATTCCACCCAAACCGACATTGGTTTGTAACTTTTTGTCAGTTATTATAAAAGATGTAGTGATTACCTTCTTGGGTGCAAGCCTTTATAAGCAAAACTTCCATGATACTTTTTTAACACTGAATTCTGTCCATTTTCACTTTTCAGTTATATCTCGGTTAAACCAGAGCAGTAGTTCATTCTGTTTGAATTTTTCACTAGCAAGTACAACGATAGAAAACATTCGGCTTTGAGCTCATCAGAGCCCAATATTAATAGAGAATTTTCATGAATTTACTAGGCCTCACGCAAATTTCCAATAGGCGTGATTTTGTGGAAAATCATTTTCCCGAAGCCTGGATATAACTGATCTTCAGCAGTATTTTTCAAATTGACGATGACTCATTGTCAAACGGTGCAAGGAAGAAATACTACAAAGATAATCTCTAACAGAACATCGAAAAAGACCCATTCCTAAGTTATCGTATAAAAAAGACGACCTGGTGAACACGGTGACCTAGCCACTCGAAGCAACACTGAGAAAGACCTACTGTACAGCGGAGTTGATCATAGTGACTAAGATCAGCAACTCATCACTACAACCTCTTTCTAATTTTCATGTAATCCATATTTTTATTTGTTATAGTTATAAGCAGAACTGATGGATTGTTTAGTAAACGGTGTCTTCGTGAGCCAAGCGAAGCAGTGAGTGTCCACATAAAACTCCATCTCCGACTGTCGAACACCTGTTGGAAACCGTCGTGAACATCCACACTCATCGGTCACTGTTTTGTAGAGATTAGCCGCCGCACTAATTTACGGGAGTCCAGCTGACTTCTAGTAAACCCCCACAAAACTGGACCCAAAAGCTACTCTCCATGAAGTCGGAACTGTTGTATTTTTAACAGACACCTGTTTTGGACAAACTTACTCAACTTTGAGGCAGTATAAAGTCTTGTTCGAACTAACTCAGCCGAACTGGTTTCAGTTTATTAAGATCGGGACCGAGGTGTCAAACGCCATGAAATTTTCCATAATGTGTGCTGCTGTACTAGTAGCAGTCGACGAACTGCCAAGTGAACTCACGGATGCGAGCAATAAATCTGGCAGGTACATATCTATTGCTTCCAGTAAGCCGAAATGGAATGTTGAATGTGTCGGAGATTGTGACGGCTATCACGTGAACAAAAAGCGTTATCGATCATGCACGCGTGGGCCTTAGTTACAAATGGTTCCGATTGATGTGAATTACTTTCACTGTGGCCTGCCATATGGTCGAATGTGTGAGATATGCGGATTTGTCATCTGAACATGCACTAATCTGAAGTTTGAATGGTCTTCGCTCCTCCTGTCTCCCGGAACAAATTGGGAATACATCAAAACTCTTCCCATAATCCGTATGCTTACTAAATGTGTGAGTTATACTGACTTCTCATTCACGCAGTTCCTCCATAGGCCGGTACCATATAAGATAGTAGCCGGTTTGTTCGGTATATATGTACGTACTAGGCACTTCTCGTGCTGTGCGCCGTCATGCTTACATGTGGCACGAATCAAGGTACATAAACCACCGGTTAAATCGCCAGTCGACAGCCGGCCAGCCTCCTTATCTGTGTCGTCCAAAGCGTCATACTGTAATACGTATGTTGCGTTCAACAAATATTTGGTCACCACTCTCAAAGGCTTTTATGTCGTCTGCTTTCGCGCACACCCGTTAATAACCACAGGGTGCACTGTGCATTGAAATAGCATATAGTCTCTTATCATAAAAAGGTGGGCAAACCCACTTCCTAGTAATTATGGATGCTAGCATTTCACGCGACGTCATTAGTTTAGACCAACCCGAACGGAGAAAGACAACGAACCTGACATGGAAAACCCCGATGAAAGTGAGGATATCTATGTTTCCGAAGTTCTGATGATGGTAAGAAGAATCGGTTGATTCGCTCTGCACCACAAACCAAAAAAAAACATTTCCGAATTATATGTGTGGATGTTAGCTGCGTCCTTGTATCAATGATAATCTCAAATCTGTAGGCACCTAGTTGGGTTGTTCACGGCTCGGAAATCACAACTGAGTGAGCCATTGTCTCACCGTGGATTGAATACCCACCTATCTGGTAGATATATATCGTCTGCTGGGAGTCCAACGGCAGTACCGAATGAATAAACAATCACTGAAATTTAACAGCAAACAATTCATTATAAAGGGGCACCAGGGTGATGTGGATGGCCCAATGGTCTAAGGTTATGACGCTCGTCTTGGGATCAAGCGGTCCAGGGTTCCAGTCCCGAGGCATTTCTGGCCAACGGTGCCCAGCAATTCTGACGAACGCGCTGTTCAACTCCCGAAGTAGGAGGGGTCGCTTTCGCTCACCTATCGCGTTCCCAGTCAAATCCCATCTGGTCGATCAAACCCAGCAAAACGCCGACACGGGGGCCCAGCCGGGATTTGAACCCGGGACCAGTCGCATCCGAAGCGAGTATCACACCCCTAGACCACTGGGCCCGCCACCCCTAACTGGCAGGTAGAGTAAATGCCTCATCCCGCACCATTTAGCTAAGAAACACCATAGAATTGCCATTGGTTGTTTTCCGTTAGTTAACTTCACTATCCGAAATAAACACGGCTACTCTACCGATTAGTATCCTCCACACGACGCAAACCGTAGGTACAGGTAAGTTCATAAAAAATGGTTGACTAAACAAGCAGGAGCACCTCACATCTACATACACACCTGTTATTATTTTAGAGTATATGACCGAATGGTGATTGATCACTGAAAATTTCGACCGTAGGCCCCCACACATCCGGATGTTTGTACATCATTTCGTGCATGTAAGTAAAAAAGACGAACGAAATGTTGCCTGGGCATCCATCCTACACGACGGTTGATGCGTTCTTCCAATTTATTCCGAAACAACATTGTCCCAATGTCCCACGTTTTTCACTAAACTACTGTTGTTTAGTATATGCCAATATATTTAGTGGTTTGTTAAGTTAGTTAACGATGTGTTGTGCACTATTAACTCTCATCACCTTGAGCCATCATCGCAAACCTGAAAAATGACAGTTCATGACAACCCTGGAAGGAAACGCCCAGTATGAGATCAGTCCAGCTGACGTATATGGATGCTTGGACAAACTGTCAGTCGTAATAAACCCTGATCTGTTCATTGTGTGACTTTCCTGTCTTGTCTGAACCACAGCTGCTGAAACAAAATCTGAGTTGCCACTGCGATGCGTAGGTCTGGTAGTCATAGTGGACTACTCCAACATAAAAATACAGACAAAAAAGTTAATCTACAGTAAAGCCACGTAGCAGTTCAGTACGATCAATCCCAAGATAGTTTCCTTTGATATACAGCTTCCAGTGCTTCCGGTTAAAATCTGACTAAAGTGTCCGACCAAACTGAAGTTAGCCATCGGCCACCTTGAACGCAAACACTAAGAATTGGAGATGTGCGCGCGAGAACGTGTGTTGTTGGTTAGAATTCACCTAAACAAGTTACGTATATTTTGTATAGAACAGCAGACATGCGGTGTACATAAAAATTAATCAAAATATTGAATTATATATTGGTTCACGGGTTTCTTGCAGGGCAGAAAGTCTAGTACTTGTGAAGATGTCGCGCCTCAAGCTGCTTTGGTATGGATCTGTGTTTTCCGACAGTTTCATATCCTTTGGAAACTTCAGTTTCCGATCGGGTGTTGGGTGGTCACTTGCCCTCCTTGATCGTGTGAGCCGCTGAAAGGATGAATGTGTGTTACATGAGTGCGTGGTGAACATGGTGAACAGAATTCGAGTACTGTACCTGGGAAGCACCACGTTATTGTTCGGTAGGGTAGTGTGGACATAAGTCCCCGTCCACTCTCGATGGGGTTGGGGGAAAGGGCAACAATGGTAATAACGGGAACAAGAGAAATAGGCGTTAATAATAATAGAAAGAGGACAATATCGTGAGCGAGTATAATATCAGTGGGTGGTTAGTGAAAATTGACTGAACTTGATGGGATAGCATCAGGTGAAAAGCACGCATACAAAGACAATCAGGTCGGTAACGAACACATACATTCTGGGAATGATACACACACATACACACACAAATATACGTCAACAGCTGAACGTTCTAATGGGAGTACACCGCCCGCAGTAGCCATTTTCGTAAGAGCCAGTCATCAAGACGCTTCTTGAGCGTCTCCAGAACAGAGGCCACACGACTTCTGCCGGAAGGGCGTTCCAAGTCGAACAGACCCGAATTGCAAAACTGTGTTGCCTGCAAATTAAGCGACTACACATTGTTCAGCTCAACCTTGTTCTCTTAAGTCGGTAGTCTCCGCCAGCTTGAAAAAGTTTCAATTGGATTGGTCCTTTGTGGTCATGATTTTAAAGGTGAAGATCATGTCTCCCCTCAGCCGTCTGTAAGTCAGTGGGACCAGGTTCAGGAGTTCGAGTCAGTGGACATGTGAGCACGGGTAGAAACCTATAAACTCCTTCGTTGAACATCGTTGTACAGATTCAAAGGTGGTTATCTCCTTTCTCAGATATGGAGTGCACGCCTGTATGTTTATCTCTAACACAGGTCTTATCATTAGAACCAAAGGTGTGTGCAAAATATTCTGCTGGAAATTTCCCTAGTAGTCTACTTTGCGCTGCAAACATTTCATTAAATTATTTTGTCAATCCCAGCGTATTGACGCTACGATAGAGAGTTGCCCAAAACAGAGTCCTAAGGCCTTTTCATCGAGAACAACAGTAATCGGTCGCTTTCTTATCTGGTAGATTATTCTGCTCTCGTGCCGCATATGCATGTTTTCGACTTACTAATGCTGGACAAGAGACTGTTTTCTACCGACCACCTGTAAACTGCGTCGAGATCCCGCTGTAGGGAAGCAGAATCTTCAGAAGAACGTACAGCATGCCACACTTTAGTATCATCCGTATACATGAGTAGGGGGATTGACAAACAGCCGATAAGTCGTTCAAAAATAACAGAAACAACAAAAGGCCTAGTATGATTCCTTGCAGGACACCCCTGAGAGCCTCGAAGACGACAGGCAGCGCGCCGTTGACCCGCACAGAGTACATACTCCTGGTAAGTAGTGTTAGATCCATTTATACAGATGGCTGTCGAGACCCATAATCGGTAACTTACTAAGTAGAACGTGGTGGCCTACTCTATCAAAAGCCTTGGAAACGTCTAGGAAAGCAATATCTGTTGGATGGTGCTCTTCTGCAGCCGTGGTCTGGGAGTCTACTGCCATCAACAAGTTAGTAGTGTACGAATAACCTTGTTGAAATCCGTGCTGATGGTTCATTAGAAGTTTAGTGGGTCGGCGCCGCGCCAATACGCTATCGTCCACTATGCTGTCCATTACCTTGGAGTCACATGGAAGCAGTGCTACTTGGAGATAGTTACCTGCATCGGTTCTGTCGTCGCCTTTGTAGATAGGTGAGATAACACCGTGCTTTCAAGTATTCGGAAGGGTAACTGAGATATATGAGTGTCGAAACAAAGCCGAAAATGGAGCAGCTAGTGCCGCAGCACATTCCCTAAACAGGATGAACGGTAGGCTATCGAGGCCTGGTGGCTTATCAGGTTTCATCCCGAGAAACTTAGCTTTGACAACAGACTCTAAGAAATCGGGGGAGATTTCGACTGTGGTGACGTGACTCAGGCTTCCTGGTTGTCCCGCGCTGTCTGGGTCACCAAAGGCGGTTAATTATTGGGAGCGCAGTATCTCGGCAGTCTCCTGATTGCTAGCTGACAAACCAGACGACCCACTAGTGACGATACAGCTGATTTAGTGAGGGACGCAACGTATTCATAGAACTGCTTGGGACACTTAACGATGGCTTTTGAGAGACTGAGTTGACGATCACGACGATCAGCTGTTACCGCTGTTACACCCCGATTTCAAGCGTTTTTTAAGCACTATGTGCATCCTTGATACAAGGGAACAGAAGGCCAGTCCATTGAGCTTTCTTCTCCTGTATGGGGCGTTTCGTGTGAGACTACAATTTTGACTTACTTTTACGATATTTTGAGGGAAAGAAAGATACAGCCTCCATGATCACCTCGTTTAACGTGTCAGTGATATAGCCACAATGTTCTTCGGGAATGGCAAATCTTTCAGTCAGAGGTCATAACATCTCCGTAGAACGCTTTCGGATTAAGTGAAAGTCAGCTCAGCGAAAGTTTCGACAAGTCGGTTTAGGATGCCGATTAACTACAACGGATAACTCCGTGATCATTAGCGCCCAGCTCTCAACAACGTCCATCATGTATGGCGCCAGAAGTCACCCCGCTGACGAAGTTAACGTTTGGAAGGTTGAAATCCTCGGTTATTAATACCCGACTGTTGTGAATACAACTGCCCGACGGACAGCTTTATATAGGGCCTGGGACCATACTGTTGACACACACTATGCCAATGGTCAGATTAACTGAGCGAGAGGTAGCCACTCAAACAGTGCCAGTAGATGAAGATCTTGCATCACTGGGGCCTTGACGATGCCCGAAACATAGATCCCCACTCCTCCTCCTCTTCCGCTGACTCAGTCCGTTCCTAAGATGTAATATTTAAAAGCGTTGCTCAGCTTATTCACAATCGTGTCCAACCGAAATGTTCTGTCTCACATTTGATCTATCAGTTCACTTGCAGTTGCGGTGACGTCTATATCGGCAGAACAGATCGGTGCCTACGACAAAGAATGGCTGAACATATGCCCAAGTGGTTGGTGCG
>JTDE01001422.1:8640-19801 GCA_014338405.1 Paragonimus skrjabini miyazakii | reverse complement strand
TATATATATATATATATATATATATATATATATATATATATATATATATATATCGATGATGTGTTTGACCTCAATTGAACTTGTTTTTTTTTCACCCCGCACTGACAACACATTTCATAGAAAAGTTACACATTTGGCCTGTTGAAGAATGACCGAAAGCGACTTACACTGTTTTTACCTGAAGTAAGAGGCCATTTTCGTCCACCCATCACTATCTAAGCCACCAAAAGCGACGCGTGGGCCCAGCCGGGATTTGAACCCGGGACCACTCGCACCCGAAGCGAGTATCATACCCCTAGACCACTGGGCCTGCCCGCCGTTGCTAGTAAGTATAGTAAATGCTTCATTTCGCATCATATAGTTACTAAACCCTATATAATTGTTATTGGTTGATACTGAGCGGTTGCTTCCTGTTGGTTATCATCACTGCCTGAAATAAGCATGACTGCTTCACTGATCAACCGGTACGGTTAACCGAATTTAGCGATGCGAACATAAAGTGACCTTTCATCCCTCTGCTACTCCCTGTTCACCTGTTTCTACCTTGCAAAGCCGGTTGATGCTTACTTTCATTAATTGGCCATTTTCATTCATTAATTCTCATTAACTAATTAAGCGATTAATCAAGTTCCATTAATTTCATTTCCTGTTGACTGCCCATATAGAGTCGAGCCGGCTGCCGTTTAATCGGATACAGTTCTCCAGAGCTGCCGACATTCCTAGACGAACGTCCGATTCACGACTCTTTTACTCACGTCATTCAAACCATGGTTTGAAGTCCTAGTTGACAGAGACTGTGCATATGCGCTGCCAACTGCGTATTGCCCATAGTGCTGCTGCCGGTACAATATAAGCCTGCTGTCTCACAGTCCTGACTTTGGGAATGTGGCAAAACAAATACAATCGTCTATCTGCCGGATTAATTAACGGACACAATTCTACACTAAACGTTTCGGTAACATGCTGTACTTCGTTCCCCGATGATAAACAATCCTCCAGTGTAGTAAACGTTTGCTTCAGCGTTTTAAAATCATTGAAGAGGTATACTGATGGTAAGTATAACGGGCTGTCTAATACACATGACATGTGGCAGAAAACGTCTTCAGTCTGATCGTATATACGATCAGACTGAAGACGTTTTCTGCATTAACCAGAAATTTCCAAAACATATGTTTTGGAAATTTCTGGTTAATGCAGTCGGGCGACGTACCACAAGTAAACCTAAGTATATGCACTGATGCAGGTTTCAAATCGTTCTTATCCATTTACCTTTTGTGATTTACGCTAAATGAGAATACACCACCCTGATTTTAATCAATAGTTTGAATTTTTTAACCACTTTTACATATCCGTACATGAGTGACATATTGCATCGCCTGGCCGAATGGAATTAATTGGACAATGACAGGTCAACCCATAGCTCGTTGACTGCGAAGATTTTTAAAAATTGGTAGAGCAGCAATTTCTCGGATTAATTCTTCCACTATCGTGATTAGATCTCATGGTGGAACCAGGGAAAACTGACAGCTGACCAAATGTACAACTTTGACTATACAGTATCACACCTCCACCATTCCCGTTAGCATTCTTTTAGTAATTGTATGTACTAGTATCGTTTATTTTGAAGAGCAATATACACACCTTCGTTCAAAGGAAGAACAAACGGTGACACCGAAATTAAGTAACCGATATGTAAAAAGGAGAACGTGAAAACAAGCTGTCAATCAAATATGGGGCGCTACAAGATTAGCAACACTAAACAGTTGACAATTCCTTTCACAGGAGTAGCAAGCTTTAGTAGTTCAGTCATCAAATGAAAGTTACTTGTGCAGTATGTAATAAACAGATTTCAGGAAAAAAAGAAAAAGACTGAAAATAAAATAAAGTAAAAAATGAAATAAACGGTTAGTTTCACAAAACTTAGAGCTCTACAGGGCACAGGGGTGTTATCACAATCAGGGTTCACACATGGAGACAGAGAAATTTCCTTCATAAAGAGACAACTGTCCAAGAGGTAACAATAGTTAACGCCAGGTTCCCCGCATAAATGTGTCGTAGGTGTTTAGGGAACTTAGAACAGTCAATAGACATAAATCCATGACTGCGTGTAGTGGAACTCTTAACCGTAATAGCTTGGGTACCCACTAACAAATAACGATATCTCAACGATAGTCAATGAGAAGGTTAAATCAATTAGTTTGAATCTTTATTGGTGGGATTGGTGTACAAGCTTAATTCAGTGGCGCCCATCCGGACCGTGTCCTGTCCTATTCAGTTGTGTTGTTCCTTGTTCCGATCCGGGTCCAACCGCGTCACGCGGGCCTGTGTATTGACCGCACTGAATCACATCCAGTTGGAGCGTTCCAATTGGCTGAGTGTGCAGGTGGTGACCGCATGCGCGTGCGTGCGTGTGTTCCGACGTGGAGGAAGATTTTCGGGCCGATTTATGTCTATTGACTGTTCTAGGTTCCCTAAAAACCTACGACGCATTTATGCGAGGAACCTGGCGTTAACTGTTGCCACCTATCTGACAGTTGTCTCACTATGAAGGACATTTTTCTGTCCCGATGCGTGAGCCTTGACTGTGATAGCACTTTTGTGCCCTGAAGAGCTTTTTGATTTTGTGAGATTGATCGCTCGCCTATTTTCTTTCCATTATTTTTCATATATTTTGTTTCCCATTCTAAAACTGTTCAGCATATACGTCATTTGATTTCATTTGATGACTGGCCCATTAACGCTTTCCATTCTTGTGAGAGGAATTGTCAACTGTTGAATGTCGCTAACCATGCAACGTCTTACATTTGACAGACAGTTTGTTTTCGCATTCAACTTTTTTTATATATCTGTTGCTTAATTTTGGTGTCACCGTTTGTTCTTTCTTTGAACGAAGATATGTATAACTGCTCTTCAAAATAAACGATATAATTAACAGGAAAAGGTTGAAATATCTGACCAAAGCATCAGCTTTCATGCACTTCAAATGTTTGGGCAACAGTTTGTCAAAACCTGGAGCGGTGTTTTCCATGCTTTTCAAGGTGCGCGATACTTCTTCTCCAGTGATCGGGTCGACCAAATAGCAGTCCGGAGGAAGAATGGGGCGAGATTGTCGTTCATCAATGTGCGGATGAACCGACGGTATCTTCGACCGGTATTCGTTAGAATTCCCCGGGAGACCGCGGTTCATCTTGTAGACGGTTCTTCAGTTTCCAGAAGAAAATACAAACGCAGCATCTTTCTTGCGCTGGTGACACAGAGTTCGAATCGCCTCTTAGCTAGCTCTTTGTATCTGCTTCCTGGTCGCGTGGATTCCCACGTTAACACGAGCACGTTGTCAGGTGTACGGAAAAGCTGTGAGGCATGCCTGTTCGGCAGCGGCTTAGCTTGTACTATTGACAGCTATTGCATATACTACTTATAAGTAGCCAAATATTATTAAGTAAAATACTACCGGGCAAGCCAAATTGCCGGTGTCCATACGTTCTGCCTAACCATCACCTAGCCTGCATGAAACTTACGTCTTTAAGGGGATCGTCCCTCACCCGTTTTTTTTTCAAAGTTAACTGGATAAGTTCTTTTACTCGAAGGGGCGATAACTTGCGATAAGAGTACTGCTTATTATCACATCTTGCGTGAATATCAATACACTGGATGGTTGCAATAGTCTAGTCCACATCACCGGTGAAAACCACATAACGGACGTCTTCCGTCACAGAAGCTAAACTCGGCGTGCGTGTGCACAACTTCACTCACGACAACTTCGTCTAAGAAACTGCGAGTGAAACTTGTGCTCGAAAGACCGGCTGTCCATTTGCACCTAATATGACCGTCATACATAACAAATGATCGGGTGCATGCTGAATTGTGGAGATAAAAAAATACTCGTGGTAGATAGCGCTAATAGTAGTTGTCAGCAATGTTAACGGCTATATGTGGAATTGCCTAGTTTTTTCGACTGGACTGAATTATTCACACGAATATGAACAATTCCCATTTTCATTACCATTCACCCACAAACTGTTTGCCGAAGTAAATGGTGGCGAAACAGTATCCAAAACTAACCTCGAAAACGCCTAACTTCGAATAGACATTGATGATTATTGTAAACAGTTAACAATCACCCGCATACACTGTGGTCTAAACCGTTACAATCGAAAGTCTTTCATAATGAAGTGGGTACTTGAATTGTTTCGACAGAAGTTGGATATCAAACCACTGGAGAACTGCGAGACGAAGACTGCTTTTCAATGTGCAGTTGCCGCCCGTCCGAACGACGCTCCTGTATCCACTACTCCTGAGGGTGTGTGACAGTTCATCAAGGAACGGGTAACGACGGCAGCCACTGAGACGATTGTTGTCAAACGCCAGAAACGTCCGGACTGGTTCGACGACAACAACGCGGTTATCGCCGAACTGGTACGAGAGAAGAATACGGCGTGGACCCCGGCAACGAAGCGAAGAAAACGACGTTTCGAATTATCCGCCGTCAACTGGCTGAGCGTGTTCGTGGAATCAAGGACAACTGGTGGATGAAACAGGGTGAGCGTATACAGGGTTTCGCAGATCGTCGATAACATAAGGAGTTCTACGATTCGCTCGAAGCGATATTCGATCCATCGATCCAGTGCAGTGCAATGGTGTGGATCTACCTCCGATGATATTGACATTGTCACTGGCGTGAATCAGAGTTGTGTCCTCACTCTATCCGTATTTAGCTTACATTTGACTGCATGCTAACAGCTGCTTTTCAGGACCCTGGGGAGGACGGTGTTGAGGCAGAGTACCGGACGGATGGGCGCCTACTGAATATTCGACTTTTCAACACACCGTCCCGGTTACATACCCCAACGATGCGCATGCTTCTGTTCGTAGATGACAGCGCGCTGTTTGCACATAGCGAGGACGAACTACAGCGAATGGCCACGGCTTTTGCGACCGCGGCATCCAAGTTTGGACTGGATATCAACACAGGTAAGACATTTTCCTTCTTTCAGCCTACTCCGGGCGGAGGTACTGTTTGCACACCTTCACCCCAAATTCGCATCAATGGAGATGTTGTCGACAGCCGCACGGATTTCTGCCACTTGGGTAGCAATCTGTCCACCGCATTGTCCGTAGACCGTGAGTTGAGAGCTCGGATGGCAAAGGCCAGTACTGCTTTCGGACGTCTTGAAAGACATGGTTGGAAGAATCACAGCCAGAAGCCGAGCACTAAGCTCTTCGTCTACCGCTCAATGGTGCTGTCTATACTGCTGTACGGCAGTGAAACTTGGACATTGTATCAGCGGAACGTGCGTTATCTGAGCCACTTTTATGTACATTGTCTGAGACGCATCTTGGGTATTCGATGGTCGGACATGGTTTCGAACACTGAGGTACTGCGGCGAACGGACATGAACGGGATGGAAGCCGTGCTGATGTTGAATCAGCTTCGTTGGCTGGGTCACGTCCGTCGGATGGGCGATGACCGTATTCTGAAGCAGGTGCTGTATGGACAACTGAGATCAGGTAAGCGAAATCCTGGTGGTCAAAAGCGGAGATGCCAGAATGCTGTGTACGTTGTAAAATTGATTTTAGATGTTGGGAAAACTTAACGCTGAACCGGACTGCTTGGAGGAATACAATTCGGACAGGCGTCCGTGAGTTCAACGAGCAGTTATTGCGCGGCCGGGAACGAAAGCACGCGGTACGCAAGTGTACCATCGGTGCCATAGGTCGTGGTGACATGACTATATGGCGTTGCGTTGTGTGCTGTCGCGAATGCGCTGGCCGCCTTGGATTAGTATGTCGCCAGCGTACTCATAGTGCACCGTCGGCGAAGAGACGACGAGTACGTTAGGCTCAGGTAGGTCATATGAATATATGCATTCTATTTTTGGTAATTATTGCATCGACCAAGGCCATGGTCGTTGGGCAACTAATCCGTTCCTCTACTCAGAAACTTGGGTATCTGCGGTCTTCTACCCATTCTTTCCTTGAGCTTCGTTGCTGTTTTGAATGATGAATCGTCTATCTGATCTTTTCGTAGTTCAACTTTGAGTTTTGTTTTTCAACGTTATCCTCTCTGGAATGCATTAGCATGTACTCGCATACTGAAATGCTTCTTGTATTACATTTTACATATCTTTCTTCTCAGTTTTTAGATCGTGTCATTACAGTCTCTCTCTGTTTATTTTCCGAGAGATAAGGGTTTCTTTTTCGTGCTAGCCATTCAATAGGTTAACTAGCATTGGCCGGCTGGACACAAAGACCTCTCTCACACACCTACTGGTCTTATTCCCTCGGGTTTACACCGGATGAGTGGTGTGTGAGTGGAACCGCAAGTGGTTCAGTGCAAGCCACTTGGGGTGATGGTTTAAAGCGCAGGCGTCCTTTGGCTTCGGTAACTGTGACAGGCTAATCTGTTTCGGATGCCGCCAACCAAGTGAACTGATAAACGACATATGAGACAGAATCACGTCTAATGTTTCTATAACTAACTCCCCGAGTTGATGACAAGAAGCACAATTCTGCTGTAAGGTATGTGCGATGCACAGTTGACCGAAGCCGATGGCGAACAATAGTGGATAAATAGTCTACCCTGAGCTGCAGTCTTATGAACGCCTTTTTTCTATGCTGTATGAACTGCAGACCTTTCCGTCTTTTTTGTTTTGAACGGATATACATTTACCCAGCTATCCGTTAGCAAGTAATGCGGTTGTTAGGACATGTTTCTCTTGTCTCAGCCGGTCATCTGGGCTATTTCGTCGGGCTCTGTCAAGCACTGTTTTAACTAGACTCCACTTGTAGGCCATGGGTGCAAAGCCAGAGAACTGGAGGTATTGGCCGCTCCAAGTGGCTTTGCGACAAACCGACCACTGCATCGTATCGTCATGACGCCTCTCAAGTAAAACGTCTAGAAAACCTAGGCCACTGTTCAACCTAGTTTCGAAAATAGGGCGCTAACATACCGAGCTCATCCTCTGACTGACGGCCCCTGCCGTGTCGCTGTCAGTCACGGCGCCGGTTCGTGTACTAAGTCACTTGGTGACGTACAACTGGGTTGGTATAACAGAGGGAAGGGGCCGCAAGACCACGCGGCCACTCAGTGCTAATGGGCTTGCACGTGGTCATCAGCAGAGATGCGTTGATCACGGTTCACATCATCCACCTCCCGTGATAGATGCGATCTTCAATTGGGCGCATATTCTGCCGTCGTTATCAGTAACGCTGGTGGGCTTGTACGTGGCGCCGAGAGGATGGTTGTCACGGTCCTCCGGTGCACAAAATCATACGTGACGAAAAGTGGATCTGTTTGACGTAACCCAACAAAATGCGGACGCGGGCCCAGCCGGGATTCGAACCCGGGACCACTCGCACCCTAAGCGAGTATCATACCCCTAGACCACTGGGCCGGCTGGTTGGAGCTAGATCCTTGTGTATGCCCTCATAGCAATACTTCGTGATTGCAGTAAGTACTTTTGTGATACAGTAATTTGGTGAACTATGGCAATAAATGTCCACGTAAAAGTCACTTATTGAAGTTTCTCATAGTGATGATCGTTTGCTTAACGTTCTGTTACCAACTAACAAAATTTTGCGTTCCTTTAATTCCACGTGTGTCTCATGATACCAAATTCCAACGCACTCATTTTGGTTTCGCCACTTCCATAATGATGAACAAGTTCGCAGTTCTGTTAATTGGTTTCGTCTAGACTGTATGCGGTGATACTTGCATGGAAAACACCTGTGCCTTAGTAGAAATTACTTGTGTACCCGGTTTTTCGCAGAGATTGTAAACGTTTAATCATCAAACGAGGTAACATCATCAAGGCGTAGAAATTTGAACGTACAGGCTTGAGCTTGGAGATTAGTCATGCACAAACCTACAAGTTATGATCACTTCCGCATGTCCATATGACAAGATGTCTCAAGGGTGGTGGGTTTCAGCGGTAAACGGGGTCGCACGGCCAGTGTGTATATAAGGGTGGCAGGCCCAGTAATTGGTTGGCTCTTATGGGTGAAAGGACACGGATGTGCCGGATGCGGGGATTAAACGAAACTGAATCGCCCGAATCGATCGCCTCACAGTTGTGAACCCGGAAACAAAATTCGGAATTCGAACCAGGAATTCGGGAATTTCAACTAGGAGGCTTACCGAAAAGGTTCACCCAAAAACGGACAACAACACAACGTTGAAAACACAACCATGCTAGCTGGCACGGGAGTGTACGCTAAGCTCTGGTCAGATTGCCCGGCCCAATTGTTCTAGCGGTCTGGCCACCACACCCCACGACCGATGACACCAACCTGTTGACAAACCTCCCAGCACTTGAAAAGCGAAGCAGAGGTAGGAACCAGCACGCATCCATGAGTGCAGTAAAAACACAGTAAAAACATATTTCCCTAATAGGGTGTCTTCACAATAACTTCTTTAGCAAACTACTAGTGAAAATCTACATTCATGAAAGAAACAGGCTTACAAACTAATGAAACGTTGACCGAAACCTAACAATTTTCATGTCGAAACTTAAACATGTAATGTTTTTAGGTTAACTGCACCAATTGTGGACTGTGGCACTATAACTGTGTTGCTAAATCGCCAGGCGGTTCATGGCATTCCACAGATTTGTGGTCTCGTTATTGAGCCGTGTAGTCCAACTTCCTTCTAACATGTCTCTGACCATTTTAGTGCTGTGATGAAGTCAACTTGTTGCGTCATCGATATCAACTTGGACAGATTACCAAAATGTGCTGATTAAATTGAGCTAATTTGTCCTGAACAATAGCATTTGCCTGATCAAAAAGCCAGTTAATCCGGGCGATACAAAACATTCACATTATCAGGGTTTTGGTTAGGTGATCACGGTGTAAGATGGCTTGTCGTTACATGTGTATACTGACAGAACTGGACCGAGTTAAGGAAGTAACACACTTCCTGTAGGAAGCTTATTTGTTCACAAACTGATCTCACTAGGACCGTACACATTGCATGTGCAAATGATTCTGACAGTGAGCTAGAATCGATATATTCATTACACCGAAGACATTCGAAACGCTTCTGTTACAACTAACATCAGAAACTCTATGTGTCATACTAGCATGACGGCTGTCAGCTTGGATAACCATCTGTTGCCCCTTTTACAGAGGTGACTAAGACCTTATCGATTGTACGCACTTCATTGCTCAATCGTTAGGCCGGCACCGTGATACTATCAAATTTAGTTGGTGGTGCATTATTTCTTTCATTAGTTCATATACAGTCCATGTGAAGTGTCTAAAGTTTGGTTGTGGTCGACGCCAGAGTAATCTGACGCGTCGGGGCATGTCACCACTTATAATTAAGACATCCGATGAGGCTTTTCGATTAAACATTTTAACCATATGTTGGTGCCGAGATGAAGGCAATTCGCTGCCCTATCGAGATCGGCAGAATCGAGAAAATATAGTTGGAAAAATGATACACCCACGATGCGAAGCCGCTTAGTTTGGGTCTACACAAAACGTTCGCACCATGGGAGTTTTAGTAAGTATTAAGAACTACTTAAATTCTGTAACGAAAGATGCATCAGTAAAATGAACACATACAACCGGTGCCGACGTCTCGACTTCTCTGGTGGTCGGCTCAGCTCTGCTCATAGCCCATTTTTTTAACGCGTGACGTAGTTAGACATTTTGTTTTACTCCCGTGCTCGCTACAACAAAATCCGATGGTACGCCAGAATACGATCAGGATTGGTTATTGTGCAGACATGCTGAAGTGCTCGCGTTGTTGACACTGACTGGCCAATTAATTTATTATCGATGTCTTCTTCTAATCCAATCCCTTTAATGTTAGTTGATTACTATCTGGGATAAGATGCCGATACATGGTTGTACTGATCGACCTAGGCCGATTCTACAACAATCTTGTCGGTTCGCAAACTGACCTCTCTAAGAGTGTATAAACTGTACCAACGATTCTGTTGGTGATTTGGAATCGTTACTTTCATTTCATCAAAGGAACTTGTCGGCCCTGAGGTATCTAGTCCGTTCTGTGTGAGTATGAATGTGTTACAACGCGAAACACTCACCTGGATAACATCCTGATACCTCAGGTTTTGACCACCGAAATTTCGATTACCTGATCTCAGTTGTCCATACAACAGCCGCTTCGGAATACGGTCATCGCTCATCCGACGGACGTGACCCAGCCAACGAAGCTGATTCAACATCAGCACGGCTTCCATCTCGTTCATGTCCGCTCGCCGCAGTACCTCAGTGTTCGAAACCATGTCCGACCACCGAATACCCAAGATGCGTCTTAGACATTGTACATGAAGGCGGCTGAGATAACGCACACTCCGCTGATACAGTGTCCAAGTTTTACTGTCGTACAGCAGTATAGACAGCACCATTGAGCGGTAGACAAACAGCTTAGTGTTCGGCTTCTGGTTGTGGTTCTTCCACACACGTCTTTCAAGACGTTTGAAAGCAGTACTGGCCTTTGCCTCACGAGCTCTCAACTCGCGGTCCATGGACAAATCGGTGGACAGATAGCTACCCAAGTAGCGAAAATTCGCACAGCTGTCGACAACGTCTTCATTGATGCGAATTTCAGGTGCAGAAACAGCACATCCGCCCGGAGAAGGCTGGAAGAAAAAATGTCTTACCTGTGTTGATATCCAATCCAAACTTGGATGTCGCAGGCGCGATCGTGGTGACCTGACTATGTGGCGTTGCGATGTGTGCGGCCGCGAATGCGCTGGCCGCCTTGAATTAGTAGGTTATCAGCGTACTTATGGTACACCGTCGGCCAAGAGACAACGAGTATATTAGGGTCAAGTAGGTTATATCAGCCATAACTATTTTTCCCTTTCACAACAACCAACGTCTACCATCGTTTGGAACTCACGCGTTCCCATTTTCAGAAACCCGGATATCCATGATCTTCTACCTTTCCTTGTCTTTACCACTGCAGGTGATTAATGTTTTCTCTGTTATCTTCCAATCCGACCTTGCATTTTGATTTTATTTCATATCCTCTCTAGAGTGCACTAACATGTACTCCTATAATAGAATGCTTCTTGCGCCATATTTTCAATCCTTTGCTTTCCAGTAGAGATCTTGTCATTGCAGTCTCTCTCTGTTTATTGGTCGAAAGATAGGGGTTTCCTTATCCTGCTAGCCATTCAATTGGCTA
>JTDE01001421.1:64746-107103 GCA_014338405.1 Paragonimus skrjabini miyazakii | reverse complement strand
CAGTAATCTAAAATATCGCCTAGCAGGTTGAATGAGATCGGAGATTTTGACCTGTCTAGGAAGTCCTAATCGCGGGGTTATCGACTGGAGTTAACAGACAGTTACTGTGTCTCCATTTCGAGACGATCGGGCAACCTGATCATTACTCACAAGCGAAAGTGGATGAGCGTTCACATATGATAATTCGGTCATGCCTAATGTGAGGCCATTGGCGCAGTGGTAAACACGGTTACCTCATGAAAAGCGAGGCCGGAGTTCTAGTCCCGGCAGTGGCGAAGATATGAACTACTGACGAGCTCTAATGAGAGCGAAACTCGAGTTTAGTGTTTCTTTTCGAAATGGGCTGACTGGAAAATCTATGGGAATGCGACAGCTGCTACCGATTGTGGGTGATGTTCCACTTGATGTTTATATAATCCAAAATATCAAACAGGTGACAGTTAATTGACGGTCAGCAACGTCAACACAAAACCCAATTACTTGCTGAATTTCAGAACACCTTGCAGAAAATCTATGACTGCACCTGTGACACCCAACTTTCTTCAGGTGAACCAGTTACGAATTCGGCGTTAGGTTAGGCAGGTTAGATGTAAACTGTTAACCGAATCGAAAAATAATCGGAAGGTCACGTGTCAAGTAAGTATAAACAAGGGTGAATATCAAATTGAGATCAATAACTACAGCAGAACAAGAATACACGATTAATGAGACTAGAACGAAATCGTTGCAATCAGAGTGATAGTAAGATCGAGGAGTAAGTTGGTTTGAGGAATGCAGATGGAGGAAGCATAATATACAGTCGTTGAGAGCATCCGTTCGTCCAGATGACGGTTCAAGTCAACTTGGCAGATCCAATACCGGTCGCATTACGCTAGATACTTTTACACCACGAATTCTGCTTTCAACCTACCTGGGGGCTGTGAATCTCAAGATCTCTGTGATTGAACGCTGTTATGTAGTTATTAACCCTCACCTAACAGTCACGGACCTTTTCAAATCAAATCAATCTATTTCTAACTGTCGACTACTGATTGCGGAACCTCTAATCATGGCCTGATATTCCAGTTGATTTCCTACGTCCCTATAAAACAGATAGCAGGAAAATCTAGAAAATTGTCTGTTTGGAATATTAGAGTCTTCCTGTTTCGTTCAACGTCTTTATATCTTAAAGTTAATGCATTAGCCTGGTCATTGCTAGCATTGGTCTTCCTTTTCTTCACAGTTTCATTCTTGAGTTTCGGTTATGACCATAATCATGCTTGCAGTAGTTGGAAGTATACAGGAGGATTTGTAATGCCTTTTTCCACGTTTATTTGATGACATCTGCACGGTTCATCCTGAATGTTGCTTTTGCTTTGCCGCAAGCCTTGGTTGTGTTTGTTGATCCGGCGATCGTTAAGCAATCGTTGTCCCTACACGATTAGTGGATATTTTGAAAAAGTAACCAGCTAAGGAACGAAAACAACTGCTTACCTTCTCTTGATAACTGAAACCGGGAATACGTTTTCAGATGTTTGTATAGATTTGCGCATAAAAATTGAATGACCCCACATTATTCAAAATTTCACACAATTTCCTAAAGTTAGAGATATGCCCCAGTTTTCTCAAACTATCTGTCACCTCGAAAATCACTTCGTTCTTTTTCCAAGAATTCTCAAATCCCCGCAAACTTCGGTAGAAAAGTCGTCTCGTAATTCATTCGTAACATGGTCAAGATGAATGGGACGAATTTTTGTATTATTTGGAGAGAGTTGGTAAGCTGTATTTCTTCCGTTTCCTTCGAAAATTCTTGTAGACCCACTGGGTATGCTTCAATCTCTCGGCGCACAGACAGCTGAAATCATGCACCCTTTGATAAAGATGTAGGACTCAGATGCCATGACTAGAATGACATTACGCAACCTGTTGGTTTTCCAAATGGACCAGAATGTTTTCAAAAGAGTTTGCTATAGTGACGAATACTAACCTCCTGTAGTTGGATGCTATAAAAGACAATATGACTCAATATTCCGGAACTGCTATGAAAAACTGAGGTGTATATGTAGATTGATTCCTGTTTCACTGCACACCCTCATTCGGCTGCTGAACCTCACATTGGCATTTCATACACTTATCAATGAAAGGGTCATCGAAGACCCACAAGTATGGTTCGTTTCCAAACCACAAGTAAAACAGTCAAAAGCTTGAGTTTCAAAGAGAATTGGGCAATTTGTTTTACGGACCACGCTTGTATTGTTACGTTCTCTCGACAGGTGACTGTCGATACATTTGTGATGTGAAGGATGTTGGCTGGAATCTCTTTGTTGTGTCACCATGCCTCTCAAGCTAATCTCTGAAGATGCATCCCACATGGTAACCGAGCTCTTTTCATCTATCCAGTTGCTAAAAACGTAGTTTAATCCTGCTGATGGTGCCACGGCCATATCTGTGTATGGCTGGTCTGTCGAGACGGAGCGTCTCCCATCATTAAATAGCATTACACTGAGCTAATGAGTTCAGCATTCATGAAGTTCGATCCGCTTTAAGCACCGTTAATTGTGGTGCTCGTTAACAAAGAAAGCTCTCATTCTTCTACGACAAGCTGTGAAAAATTCCTAGATTATTCGCTGAATGTTTCGTGACAATGTGTGTTAGTCAAGCAACTTAGTGTCCTGTGAGGTATTTTGAACTCCTTCAGACACCACTTAGATAATTTTACGTTTGTATGCATTTTTTTAAATCTAGAATTATATGCAGTGAGAAATGGTTAACATCCTGTACCACCATTCGAGCTTACATGCGAATGTATTTGCTTGCATTTCATCATATCCCATCAGTCAACCGCTCATGACCTGACATGAAACTTGAACATACCATACCCGTTTATGTCTCACAGCCCAATCCTTTGTGTGACACACCTTCCGATAAATATCCTCATGATCAATTTCTAATAATAGCCAGCTGTATCATCTAATCACTCGACTTGTTTTTGTTACTGTTGAGATGGGATACTTCAGCACACACTGTGATTCTAGGTCTGTCGGGGGGTAATTATGGGGTGATTCTAAGTTTAAAAAAATATTCTAAACCTATGAAGGAACTATTCCGACCATTCAGAATTGTTAATTTGTTCCTTCATATACAGTCCTAAGTCATGACACGGTGGCTAATGTGGCCGCTCACCACAGCAGCATAGGATAGATATCTAGAAGCTGGTTTTTATCAAAATGAGTGAAACAGTATTATGTAAGAACAGTATTGTGGATGCAGACAAGTCACTGATTGTTTCACGCTGGCAAGTCGAATAACACTTCTAACCAGCAATTTAAGCTGTGGTAAGAAATGCAGCATTGTTATGATCCAGAATAACCGGGGGCTTCTCGACTACATGGCCATCCACCACCCTGTAATTTTACTGCACTATTGTTTGTCCGGGTTTATAACGCCAGATGAAATATATGATCGAGCAACATGCAGAACTCTTGATTCAACCGTCACAGACAGTGTTCATTAACTGTTCTACCAGGTGATCCCAAACCTGACAATTGTAGAACCATGAGGTGGCGAACGGTCGTGATGCTCACATGCTTATACAACTCAAGTAAAGTAGTCAGTTAATACATTCGTTAAGAACCAGCCATACGTCTGCTTCACAAGGCAAAATAAGACGTACACGGACACCGGATACTTTCTGTTTCGGTAAAAACCGGATATCTCGACGTAACTGGCGAAGCAAGTTTAAAATAGAAGTCGCCGCCCTTGTTATTCTTGCCGATATCTTATCGGCGATGTTAAAGTTTGACTGGATCTTGCCACTCAAGTTTGTGAAACCGTCCAAAGTTTTAAACGGACATTTTGCAATAAAGAATTGGGTGAGAACGTCTCGGGCATGAAAGTGCCCAGCAAATTCTTAACAGATCTACCTGACGGCTCAACGAATTCAACATGCTCTGTATATCTTCCCACGTCTACTTGAGGCCGAACAGAAAGAAACAATTACTAAGAACTTCACTTATACCTCATAGAATTCATTCATTCATTCATTACAGGTTTACACAAGAAAAGATCTGACACCACCGCATGGCATCAAGTGTAGTACCGAACCAAGGGGTAAGTTGTGTAATAACTCTCACTCAGCTTGCAGAATAGACACTGAATAGTCCTAGTAGATTTAAATATTACTCACGACCTTCTGCAAAAACTGTATCATCAGGTATCATTATTGGTAAAAGGTAAACGGGTGCATGATTTCGCGGTCAGGAATAGAGACGTAGAATATGCATTTTCTATTGTACATCACATTACAATGATGCAACACCAACATGATCCGTAAACCACCTTTTTAATTCTGTATTCAACGCCACAAAACGAACAATATTTTGTTGAAGGTAGTGCTATTCTAAATGTCAAACCAGTGTTTCATTTTTAGAACCATCTGCTTTTCAGGTTGAAGCCATTATTATGGGTACAATGATTTGAAATTCCAATATTATTACCCAGTTGTTTTACTCATTAATTTACGTTAAGATGTAAACTTTCTGCGGTATGCACTCGTGAACATGCAATGGAGTTCGTCCAACATGGGCCGTCCAACATTAACCTTCAATCTTCTATATACAGAAAGCAACACAATGTAATTGTGTACGTTGATACAACCGTGATAACAATTAGCGAAAGTGTGAGGTCCATTGTATGTAATTTTTTGCGTTAAGAACGTCACGATGACCATTTAGTAACATCCACTGGCATATGAGCTCCATCCTGGTTAAAAGGATCTCATAATCACAAATTGCTTGGTGACCCTCACCAGTCTGATTGCCGCTATTCAGTTGGACCCTTTTTGCATGGCATCCTCTCATTTGGGATCTGGTTGGTGGATGAACCGTTTTTTGTTAATCGCTTACATGATAGTGATAATGAGGTTGTGATTACACCTACTTAGAAATAACTGTGATTTGGTTCACTTGATTTTGCCGCAAACTCTAGACTAGTTTCACTGACGAAAGGCCGTCATATATATGAGAACCCCCTCTCAAAGGTAGACTGAATAATCAAAAGCATAACGGCTTACTCATTCCTTTCTTAAACGAAATACTACCGTGTTAGCGTTCTATACGCATGAAATCTTCTTTGTGATCAAAATTGTTATATGCACCGGCGACTGTGAAAACTCCTAGGTGGCTCATTTAACAGGAAGTGCACAGCCAATAGCTACTGTTAATTAGACATTTGCAAAGAAGAAACACATACGATTAGCGTTTGTCACAATTTATCCTAAGCTTCCCTTCACTGAGAATGCTGCTTTCATCATCATGATAAAATTCTCTGCCATCGTGAATGTTATCAAATTTGTAATCATGTGAACCACCCAGAATGATTCCACAGGATAGCGGTGAGGACGAATGAGAAACGGACGGAAATGCTGAAAAGCTTTATCTTAGACCGTCTGCCTTTCTAAATGACTATAATGTTTTGTTGCAGGCTTGACACGAGGCATCCCTCACATAATTTCACGTATCGTTGGAGACAGCTCTCCGGTAAGCAGTGCTACAGTGTCACGCTGTCTGAATCTTGAAGGTTTCGGGAATATGATAGAAATGACTTGAGTATGCATGTTGATATTCTCTAGTAAACCAACGAACCAATAAGAGAGTCAGTTATGAACAAAAGTGAATTGTCAGATAATTCGTTAATATGAATGACTGAGACTGGTCTACGAATGAATGGAATTTGACAGAATGCTGTTCGGCAAGATAGACAAAGTGAAGCACTCTTCCCAAGTGATTGGCAGTTTATAACAACGCGGTGATCAGCTAACACTGTGATATGATCGTAACCGACGATAATTTCCAAGGCCACTACTAAATGCCCTGAACTGACTACCTCACGGAATAAAAAAATCCGTTGAAAGATGGTTCATCAGAGCAGTCCTGACACTCTATGACCTCTCTTATGTACAGAGTAACTAACGACAGTATATCCAGTATCTATGTAGTGCAGACACCTGACACAAGACCTAGTTTTCATCCAATAAAATTTGTCAAGCCGATAATTATCCACAAAAACACTTCCCACTGTGAAGTGGTGAACGCTTACAAGGTCATTTTGTATGAGAAGACCAGGCAAGGTCGGAGTATATTTACATTTGAGATCTGTTCACAGTGAAATATACTGACCAACTCTACGGTCATAGTAGAATTGAGGGAAAGTTTAAAACCTACCACATCGGCTAACATTTGAAAGACAGTCTGCACTTCAAAATTTCTAGTTACGTTCATAACTCACACGCATAAGAAACTTACTATACTTATTTGCCAGCAAACTGATTCACTTAGGTTCCATTTTTGCTGATGAAACGGTACATATTCCAGCAGCTCGTTTCGCGTTTACTTTTGTCTCCTTGTCTTTTCTTCGCATTTATAATCTGACTACACTGACTTGATCACGGACCAAGACAATGATAGGGATGTGAAGGTAATCAGCCTCTCTCTTACCATACAGTCTGTGAACGTACGATGAAGTCAAAATTTAGATGTAGTTTAGAAGATAAATGACAACTGCTAAAGTCATACAGTGGAAGTAAGCACAACAATGTTTGCTAGAACCCGGACGGAAAATTACATATAAAATAAGCTGCTGCTACGTTGAAATCCTCACATGGTTCAGGGTCAATTTAATCGGACAACAAAGCAAGTATGCAAGGATTAAGGGTGAACCCCTGCATGCTGTACTCTCTCATACTCAAAGTGAACTAATATAGGTTGACATAAAACCAACTGCTCTGGTATAAGACATTCGTTATTCATGTGAACGCAGATGACTGATATTTATTTTACATGTATTTCACCTGTATTACCGCTCTGATTGCTACGTTGATTATTTGCTCAAATTACAATCTTTCACGCACACAAAACTGATTGTTGCTATATTTTGAAATCTCCCGATATGTGCAAATTGTGAACGCCGATGATTATCACTTTGTATGAAGGCCACAATATGAATCTCTGCAGCTGAGATCTTGGAAGAACACGTACCTTGCGAGAAGACCAATTTGCAGGTAGCTGTTGGCTGTTTTCATTTAGAGAAATTGGTGGACTTTGAATGCAGATGCTCTCTCTGGTTCCTCAAAAGTTACTTTTTTGGAAAGCCAGTGTTGTATTTGACGCAAGAATCTATTCTGAGGAAGAACCCGTTATCTTCCAGAAGTCGTAGGTTCACTCTTCTTTGGATGGCAATGCTTGAACTTGCCACTGACAATTCGCAGACTCCAGGAAGACCCAAGAAGTTGTCAACAGCGCCTCCGTCGTCTGTAAGCTGTATCATTGATGAAATGTACAACATTCGTTAGCCTACCGGAGTCGCACTCATTTGTTAATTTAGAATGAACGGCAAGGTAGACATAAGCTAGTCATATAGCCCTTCAGTTGACTGCACAGAGATGAGACTTCACGATTCATTATGATTCAGGCATAAACCCGATGCTGGCAAAACCGAAGATAAACACTGAAACTTGTAAGTGTTTGGCGGCAGGCTTATCACGTTTGTCTGAACAAGGTGGGACATCGTGAACTACCGGGCGAGATGTTTCCACTAGGGACTACTTGACCATCTGCGTGGGCTTATATTTATTCATAAGGGATCCATTTGCGAAACATCTGGACTTCGGCTGGATTCGAACCAGCGACAGAAACACCATGCCCAAACGCGGCAAGCGTTCTACCAGCTGAGCTACGAAGCCACGCCAGAAGCTCAGAAATTTCACATTTGGACCTAGTTACCCACCCAACCAACTGTGTCATATGGAATCCACCAAATGATCCAGCCGATTGACTGCCCAAGCAGGAGTTCTCGATCATTTCACGCTGGAATCCACCAACGCCACCGATGAGCATTGACAATGAATTACTGATAAGTAGTTTGGCAGATTGGTTAATTTAGAAGAGATCTATTTGCAAAAAATCTGGAATTCGGCTGGATTCGAACCGTATTCGTCGTAAAACCTCTTACCCTAGTACGCAGACTGGCTACGACAGTTGGTTCCATCCTGCATATTAGGACTGGATAGTAACAAACCAATGAAGAGGTTACATCAAAACCCTAACATCTTGTAGCACAAGGCTTACAAAGTGAGCAAGTGAAACAGTGTGTAAAGCCAACTAACGACTCAACCAATCACAAACCATTCAAAGGTTTCCAAAAAGGTGATTTGGTTAGTGGAAGAAATATGTTTGGACCTCGATTACAACATACAGCTCTAACTTAATCGATCAGTTGGAACTTAACTTGAATTGTATAGTAACCCATTCAAAAATCTAGCACTTGGATTTCATCAGAGAACTTTGTTAAACACCAGTCTGGATTCTGTTGGCTTCCTTTACTCAGTACTGTCTACACTTTCTTTCCAGATTAGTTTACAGCTTTATTACTAACAACGGATACCACACACAGTAAAGAATAGATGCATGTTACATTTGATGAATTTCGATCGGTAACAACAAATTCAACACTAACTTCACTTAAGACAAAGAGAGAACTCGTTTTCTATGAATCTGTATCGATTTGCCTACGGCAAACACACATCAGGACCTCGTTAGCCCAAAGGTCAAACTGAAAGCTGACCATACCTCTGCGAAAAGGCCGATAGCAAAAGATTGACTAATCGTAGTACACCAACCGATGGTAGCTTACAAATTAGGGATGATCGATAGCCGTCATGACAAGACTTGCTGATTCACATTTTGTTACCAATTGTTTGTTTTTTTTGCTACAGCTTTGTGTCGATGACTCGTGTTAACTTTGTAACTACTTTGGTTTTGGTTCTAGATTCATAGAACAGACATCAAACGCTTTTCGAAATTTAGGCACTAGATTCCCCTAATGGATTAGACTTGAGTAAGAGAACAGAAGACATTTAAGTAGAGGTTGAATGCGTTTCTTACTTAACCTACGTATGTTTACAGTTATTCTTGTGTCACATCAAATGTTAAATTGTGCCCTGGTTTTTCACCTTTATTTCCAAGAAATCTTCACATTTTACAAGAGGTGTGACTAATTTGTGTTAAAAACCCATGGCTTGACAATAGCTGAGGCCAGACGCTGTACAACTGAGACGGCTGACTGCTCAACATTCAGATCTAAACAAGCTGAACGCAATTGTATTCCGTGAGAGCAAAAAGGGCAAACTAAAGACAATATCGAGAAACGGTTTGTGACTTGTCTGGCTTACAATGAACAACAAACAAACTTTTCCACAGTCCTCACGTTCACATATGCAGTCCAGTTAGTCTCTTTTACGCAAAGTTGTTACACCTGAGATCACCTCTTAGTAAACATCATCAGTAGTAGATAGGCTTGCAGTCAGCGGAACTTGAACTTCGTCCAATTTCTCGTGAGACAATCTTATCGATCACAACACCACTGGTCTCAGGTTGAGCATGGCCTGTTTATACTATCTAGAAGCTTGGTTACATCCGCTTGTGAAGAGCGCTCAGAGTGTTCAATAATATTGAGAAGAAATAGACTGACAAGCTTAGGGATAGCAAAATTCTACAGCAAACTTTAGAGGGTCCAAAGACTTTTTCTAGGCAGTACGATTGACATGGTAAACTATAAGACAATCAACCAATCAGCGCAGTACTCTACAAATCACTTATTAAAAAACATACAAACCTCCAACCCGGGTATCCGCAATCGGAAAGACTGTAATGATCAGGCGAGCTACAACCAAAAATTAGTTTTTCTTCTTTAACATGGTAAGCTCATTCATCATAAAAGAGAGTTAGCATAGCAGTGAAAAACTCTTTAGAACATGGTTGCCTATGTTAGTAACTGACGTTAAATAATGTTTCAAGATTTTTGGGTAATGTTTGATTTCGAGCAAATAATTAAACGATGGTTGGCAGGCTTCACGCCATCCGATTATACGAAAAACTGTGCGACAACCAAAATTATGTTCCATCCAAACGAAGAAACGGTAAACATACGTTTCCAGACATTGGTGGACGTCGTTGGATAAGCCTTGATTATGGTCACTGACATGGGTAAAACACTGGAAAGTTTCATCATCAGGATACGAAAACAAGTTTCTACTAGTAACGCTTAAACTACTTTTTACATGTGACCGAGAAAATATACTTCTTGATAAACACTAATTTGTCGTGTGTTACTGGATCAAACCTCTTAACTTGTCAACAGAACATTTCAGCATGGTGTTTAAGAAGTACTCAGTGCGCCCCGTCCATGTACTGTCACCAAAATCAAACAATTCCCGTTATTTTTGCGTTGACCTGCGTTCAGCAGTTGATTACAGGTTAACATCATGTCCAGTGATGAAATGAAACAGTCAGCTGCAACAAAAGAAATAGGCTACACCGATCAACTGGTCTTAGACCAACTGGCAAAGGTGAATGAACAAGCGCGCGGCAATCAAATCAACAAAAACAACACCACTGACGTCTGATTACAATTTTACACTCCCATAGACTCTTTGGTCAGTCCCTTCCGAGTGTCATTTTTGCTAGAGCTCATCAGTAGTGCACAGCCGAAAGTGCCTGAGTATCCGGATATGATAAATCGGTTTTGTTTAACGTGAGGACGGTAACGCAGAGGTCAACATGGCTTTTTATATCAACGTAGCCAAAATTTATTTCCATGCCGTGACAAGGATATGCATTATTGATAAACATCAACAAGAGAGAAACTTGAGACTTGTTAAGACAGACAGACAAGAACGGAGGCAAAGACAAGGAGCAGTGTCTCGATCAGGAACGGAGCTCAACTTTATCGCAGTATGGCATGGGAATCAGATTATAAATATCGGAACCCAATTCCCGCAACTTAGGACCTTTCAATAAGTAGGAATAAAGACAGTCTTCAAAAGAGCTTTATTTACTGCTCAACCCAAAGACGGTATGGTGGTGCATGGCAGCTTAATTTATAGGTTTTGAGCGGGCTTGGGCTTGGGCTACTCAGCAGAGTGATCAGAGACCAGTATCACACTCGAATTTTGAAGAACATGGCAGACATTCAAATTCTCAAAACTGAGAAACCCAAATTTTCTGGTAATTAAAGCGAATTCTTGGAAAAAGTGACTTCTGTCAATGAACTAGTCCTCCTTTTTGAGATGGGTTGATTGAAAGTTCTATCGGAATGCGAGAGCAATGATCAAGAATCTCCTACTGTTTACGGCAAATAACAATTTCTCAAATGCACTCTGCTCTAGAACGCTACTCGAATGGACACTCTTCCTTGACGATTGAATTTTTGTTACCTTTTTGTTTTAATGAAGGAACCAATAACAGTAACAACGTGTTTGCTCCAATCTCGGTGAGGGCATCTTCAAACCAGTTTGCATCGTGCGGAAGTAGACAACGAAATGTTTCAAAAATAACTATCTGAAATATGAATGTCAAATGAGTTCGGATCATAGACTTCACTTTAGCAGAAGTGTTATCTGAAGTACAGATATAAATGATGTTATCTTTCGATAAGTGTGAAAACACTCATTGTGACACACGAAATGTCTACTATCATCAGAAAAGTGTTTCATGAATTCTGATTGTATCTGTGGTCGGACACATCTGTCCACAAATGTTCAACAGAAACTTCCAAAATACTCTGATCATCATCATACTGACTGGATCAGGAAGCAGATCCGACAATGTAGAGACTGTGTGAATTACACTGCTACATTTCAATCGGTGTTTTAACCAACAATGGCTTACATTTCACGCGACGGAAATTGTATCCGTACATAATGTTAAACTTGAGTTATGTACACGGAAACAGCACGGCGCTACCATCGTTGGCCGATTGCTGTCAGTCTTATTCAAGGTGGATTCAAGGAAGTGATATAGACCGTTTGCCAGAGTTACAGGTCTAAGTTCACAGATGGACAGATGGGCATACTGAAGCCCGAAGAACAATGGCGCTTTTATGCAGCAAAGAGAAGTATTGAAAGTCACGTTCGACTGCACTCTGGGACCAGACTAAACGGATAAGTGCCTTTGCCGATCGTTGTGACAGATCACGATAACCTGGTCCAATATTTATCGCTATACCTACCAGAACTGGGTTATGATATCAGATTAATGTAAGTTTTATTTGGTAACTTGCCGGCGTGGTCCCCTACAGGGTAATGCCTGACCCGTAATTTAATCGATTGATAACAGCATCTGATTGATGAAGTCACGGGATTTGATTTTTTTGTTTTAAAAAAATAGTCGAACGCATTGAAATCGTCAGGTTTAAGCTTGAGAAGTACGTTTGAGGAATTCAAGCACAACCGCCCAGAAAAGAGAAAGATCAACTGTAGTGAGATAAATGCGTTCAAACTGGCAGTTATTTGAAAGAGGTTCTCTGAATAAAAAACAACGGTTATCTGCTTTAAACATGTAGACCATGAGAAGGAAAAAGAATATGGTTTATATGTAGTAGGTCAACAAGACTGAGTAGTAAAAAATGACTCATTTTAACCAAAACACAATGTGGTTTATAAAATATCAAGGAAAATCTAGCATGGCGATGTCACAAAAGAAACGCATATTTGCAGGAAATTGGTAATAACCGACGTGCCATATGAAGCAGAAAACAACATAATTCTAACGCCATATTTGACACAAACTATTTGAAGAAAGCAAAAGATTATTGGCAATTCCTTTGAGTAAACCGTTTGCACTAGATTTATAAGTCCATCGGTAGTTGCATTGGCTATTAAGTTAACAGAAAAAACCGAAACCTGCGTCCTGCGATGCATGAACATATTCTCAAAAATATCCGGGGCCTAAGAAGCGGCTTCTTCTGAAGTGACCTCGGTCAGCAGCTCGAATCGGCATCTTCGATTGTTAAGTATCTGACGAGAACTGGTCACATTATTCATTCAATAAAGGCTTTCCATGTTTTGAAGTGTAATTACTAAACTGCCACTCTGAATTCATTTCATGATTTGCTGACCATTTGCCACAAATCGGCCATGAGTGCCAATTTCTCAATTAATTAGCCGTGATTTCAATCAATAACAGACCTGTGTGCTTTTAGGTTTCGTTATTCCAGTTTTAATCTTGGCTCGTTCTTGTGTTTGATTACAGTTAAGTGTTATAAAGAAGTTAGACGAAAGTATTGTCACTTGTTCTGGTTTGACAATCAGGAGTTAAAAATCGGGCCAGTTTACACTAAATTATCATTCAAACGTCGACTGGTTGTAACCTGATAGTGCAAAAAGTTTAAGGAATAAACTGAAATGAGTCAACCACTGAAATTTATTTTTAAACAGTAGCATAAGTTACCAAGACGGTCAAACGGGAAAAGTGGTGTACACAAAAAATAAATTTGGACAAGAAAGTGTTACCATGGTAACCACCGAGAGGAAGAGAATCGATCAACAATACATTGTGTGGGATACACCAGACGAACTATCGTTTACGGTGTTTGTGGTAGGTGACAATAAACCTATTTCTCTTCACTGCTGCTTTATTGCAACATTGAAGATAATATACTCGATGGCCTTCGAGATGCAAATACCTAGATTGCTCAGTTCAAAGTGTTGTTACTATGCATCGAAACTAACTGTGGGCTTCAGTGAAGTCAATTGCTCTATTTCTATATTACTAGAACCATCATACTTAGCGTCCCCGATTTCCACAACTTCATAAAATGATTTCCTGTTCGACTGAAAATCTGAGTATTCAATTTTCGTTTATAAAAATTGGAAGCCATTTAGAGCAAATGTAAACATGGTGTCTCACAGGTAAGGAGCTGAAGGTTTAGAAGAAAATTGTTTACTTTCTCATCGTAATTGGCAAACATTCGTGCATTTTGGCGGGAAACGAGTTTTCCTTTAATCTACTCATTAATTTTTTTATACGAATCCTTAAAGAAACTGCTGCTCTCACATGTTTAACCTGTAAATTCCTAAGCGACTGAACCAGCCAAGTGTTACACACCCGTGATAAAAAAAATCACAATATCGGACGCTTCATTCTCGAAAGGCAGACTTTAGAAGCTCGGTGTTAACTTGAAGATCAACTTGAAACTTAGTTTCGTGGCCAATTGATTGTTAGAATAAACATGCTTGATTAGCAACCGACGTTTTTACGACTCTTCAGTCAGCGAGTATTAGAATTTCAACGGTGTTGTGAAAGATGAGTCGATGATTTTATTGAAAAACAATATAAGAAGACTAGAACGTCAGCAAAAACAGCGGCCAAAAAGGTAAACACCGATAAATCAATTTGCACTAATCAACCTGCATCTGATTCAAATCATATCCATTGGTGGAACAGCTTTAAGTCATGTAGTAGCAAACACTCCCCCATAGACTTGTAGATTTTGATATGTTGTGTCACAAATGTGGTAAAATTGCCCACATTCAATCCGTCCGTCACAATTCACAGTTCTCCTTTAAAACCTCATTTTGACGACGGAAAATTGAGTTCTGACCTTTATTCTGTTGCACTTGCTGTTAATTACGTTGGTTTTACCGGTTACATTGAACGAACCTATCTAGTTATTAATTCTATCGAACATTCATTTATTGTAGACACTGGTAGCATTAAGTCATTTGATTCTCTTGATTTCATAAAGTGCCTGAAGACAGTAACTGTAGAAGCTTTTGAAGTTTCTGTCAAAGGTGTAACTGGATTTGCCTTAATAATTTTTCGTTCTTGTCAAATCACACTTCCTGATTCTCAGTCCAGTGTTAACAATCGCTACTTCTTGGTTATTGATCGTTGGTTTAAAAAAATATGAAACTTTAGAAAACATTTCTGTTCCATTGTTTGCGGATGCACGTAAATCACAAATGCACAATTTATTCCTTCAGTGTTCGAAAGCTTCTGGTGGTATGTGCAATGAACCCTTTTTGCACAAATCCGATTTTTATGATGCGACGAATTATCTCTTTTGGTCAAAATGAGCCCGTCGGAAAAACTATCGATCAACTCATGGAAAAAAAAGATATTGGCACCCTTTTAAACTTTAATTTCGACTACATCAAATATAACTGCGCATGAATGTCACGGTAGAAAGTCTTGAATTTGCAATGATTACCAACTCACGCTCAGCAAATTCCTCTTGCAGAAGAGTAGTACCACTGTTGAACCAGAGGACAACCTATCTCAATTTCACGGTTCAAAATATTTTTCAAACCTTGATTTAAAGAACGCTTGTATACAAATTCCACTTGACGAGGTTTCCACTGCTCTGATAACCACTAATACTCTATTCGGATTGTTTCGGTATAAGCTCCTGTCCTTCGGTCTAAATGTATCACCTGCTATATTTCGGGATTTTATGAACACCATTGCTGCCAATCTAGAGGGTGTTTCCATTTACCAGGATGCTATTATTGTGCATGCGCCAACCATGCCTATTCACAGTGAATGACTGGTTGCTCTATTCAAACGTTTTTGTTTTCTAAACGTTGCTATTAATTCTTCCAAGTGCAATTTTGATACGTACAAGTTCTCATATTTGAGATTTGTGTTTGACGAAAATTTTTATCGTCCTGATCCTGATCGTCTTTCGTTTCTGTCTAAGGCACCCATTCCAATGACCCTTGATGAGTTTCGTTCGGTAATGAGTTCTCTTCAGCAGTATTCTCATATCATTCCTAATTTCGTCAATAAAGTGAACTGATTGTTTGATCCTTCTCAAAATACTTTTGTTTGAACTGAATTACATGAACGAACTCTCCGAGTTCTGTTAACTTTCCTGTCTCCCAATACAGTATTACTTACGTTCCCTCCAAAGTTACCATCAACACGCTTTACTGATGCGTCGCTGTGGTAAGATACGAAGGTCATCTTTTTATCTGTATTTTTAAACGCCTCTGTTCAGCAGAGCGTGGATATGCGCGAGCAAAAAAGAAAGCACCAGCGGTTTACTAGACGGTCACAATACTTTCCAAATATTTGTTTAGCGTCCATTTTACTGTAATCACTGACTACGGAGCCATTAAAGTCATTTACAATCTTAACAAATCCCTCGCTAAATCTTCTGTGGCAATGGTTCACCGACGAAGTGTTGCTTTGGCTGCGTACTCTTCTAACATCAAGCACCGTAGTGCAAAATTCATTCCTCATGCTGACTATTTATCTCGATATGCTGACTCCAAGAAGGTTGGTGACTCAGACTGTGTATTGACTCAATCACTTCCAGTTTCTCGTCCTGGTTTGATTTGTGATCTTAAGAAATACTACCATGCAGTTTTGACTTCATTACGTGAAGATTGGAACTTCAGTGGGAAATAAAGGTTTCTTAAATTCCACAAACGTCGTGATGAATTCTCTGTTACTCCCAAAGGACTATTGTGTCTTGGTGTTAGAACTGTTATTCCTTCCTCAACTACGATATGCTGTACTAAGTAACTTACATTCCGAATATCTGGACATTAAAAAGTTAAAATCTTTGGCTCATCTGGCTTGTTGATGGCCAGAAGTGAATGGTGATCTGTGTGACATTTCTACATTTTATGCTTAATATGTATAAACAGCACAATCACGACCATAAAAATAAACATCCTGATCAATGACCTGTGTGACCTGGCAACGAATACACCCAGCAATTTTGGTTCATTCATTAATAAAAGAATATATGCTCCGATTATTCTTCATTCATATTCGCGTTGACTTGAAGTCAGAAACTGCACACTTCACTCTGATTGCATTGCGAACAGCGTTCAGTTGGGAACGAGTATCATGTACGTTGGTCACTGACAATAACACAAATTCCACTGCGCAGAACTTTGAAGATTGGCTAAAATAGGTAGGATGTCGACATCTGCTCACCGTACCGAGTATCCTAGAAACAACGGTATCGCTGAGAATTTCGTGCGTATTCTGAAAAGTGTGATCGAGTCTATCAATCCGCCATAGTTTGGAGAATGGTGTGGATAACTTTCTGATGCTATAACGAAATTCTGATCATTCAACAACTAGAAGCGGTCTAACAGTGCTATTCAAGAACCGTGTTTTCCGAACCAAAACACGTAATCTAGAATCAGCTGTAGTTCTTCATCATCTTAGCAACGACCTACGATCATCTCGAGGAATCGTGCTGAATAACCTGGGGACTCGAGTTTGTCGCACACTTGACTTAGATGATGGATCTATCCACCGTAGACATGTCGAACAACCTTTTCATAATTTGCATGTTCCTACTTCTGCTGTGCCAATCACTGACAACGATGGTTTTGAGCTTATTCCAGGTTTAAGTCACTTGGTGGAAAGTGCCACTGAGAACAAACAACCACAGTTGTGACCGTTTGAACGCCTAAGAAATAACTAGCGCAGAATATATGACAATTCTGACTGTCAACTAAACTGTGATGAATGTCGTTACTGTCACTAAACCTATTTCTCGTCAATGTTGTTGACAATAGGCTGTACAACTGCGTTCGAGATATAAATTAGGTCGGTTGTTATTATTGTTGTGTTGAAATTATCTCTGGACCTGAGCTATGTCGTTTACTCCAACATACAAAATTCAACCACATTCGCCTGTGACTAATGCACAGATTACCTGATTGTCACGAGTGGAGACAGTAGCTATCCTGTTAATTCGAACCACTGACTTCGCAACTAGGACTTCTTTTTAAGTTGAAATCAGAGATGATTGGGGTAATTGAAAAGTATTTCGATCACTGATAATTATTAGGGGTTTTTGGTTAACGTGGACTGAACACAACTTACAACAGTCGCATTCCTATAGACTTTTCAACCAACCCATTTGGAAACGAGTCACTAGACTGGAGTTCCGCTCTTGTTAGCGTTCGTCAGTAGCGCATAGGTTTGCTTATCCTAGTCTACGGAAATGCAAGGATTGGGGTCCATTATGAATGTGGTGAATTCATCTTGATCAAAAAGTTCCCAACACTTACCAACATTAATTGTGAGAACTCTCTCAGAGAGATGCAGTATTATAATTTACCCAGTTTTAACTACAATCTTCGGCAGTACAAATTCTGTACTACTTTCTTATGCTGTTGAGCCTGATTTTCTCATTGACTGGAATTCATCAGCTGGTTTGTGGTTAGCAAGACAACCAGCATTCATTCAACATGATCCACATAGGCACAACATGTGTAGTAACATAATCATTCAGAAGATTACCGAAACCTTTAAAAGTGATGTGCCACAAAACTAGACGGAACAAGTAGGTGTTCTACAAGACAACAGTGCGCTTTGTAGAAGGTATAATTCCTTACTGTATGTGCATTTTTTTTCACCAGAGTCGTCCAAATATAACAGAAGGATAAAAGGTACTTTGTAACTACCACTTGATGACCTAGATCTACATGCTCTTGAGAATCGTTTGACAGTGTTGAAACATCAAACACTTACACCTATATGGATTATGTTGTTAGTTTTTGAATAATGTTACTGATGCTGACTACGTTGAGAACTTAATAAGCTTCATACTGTGAGAATTAATGTAACCAATCCCAGTTGTTAGAGATAAATTAAAATACTGGTGAAACAGAATAGAAGTTATATATTACAAATTATCCCGATATTTCAAAGCAATATAACATCGTCTTCGAAAAGCATGGCTACTCAGCAGTTTTTGTACGATAAATTATGAAGATAGTAAAGAATATACGATTTCTAGTAAGTGGCAAAAATGAGGCATTCATCAACATTGCTAGTATTGAAAAACATGCGACAGTGATCTCTTAACAATCATGCTAAACTGAATAAGGTAGTGTAAACAGTGCTGTAGCAGAACTGTTACGAACTCATTGCCACTTTCTTCGGTCGTGCAACCAATTGTATGCAGCGAATACTTACCCTTTTCCTAAAGACTCATTTATTGTTCTATTTTTAAAAATAGTTTTGTTCTTTACACAATTTTCACCTGATACATTTTCGAGTGTCGCCGAGTGGACTGGAGCTCACTTCGCATTCTCTTTGTTCTCTTGGCTGCTATCGTAGGCTCCGAACTATGCTGACAACTTATCATACTTCTGACGATTGCCAAACATACAGAATTTGTTTCCAAACTCTCCCGTATTCTGCTAGTTCAATGTCTGCTTGGGCTATATTCCGATTTCTGTTCAGGAAAGACGTTCTGAAGTGTTAGTAGACAAGTTGCAAGCATACACCCACTTGTCCACTACAAATTTCAGTATTGAAAGCGTATTACACAAGACTGGATACCGGATATACATGTCCGAATTTTTCGGGTTCTGGCAGGAAAATGTCAAAAATTGAGTAGTTTTACAACATTTATAATTGTTTACGGTAAACAAACTTCAGTAAAAGTCAAGCGAGTTCAAGCAGTTGCACCTTATGGTATGATTCTCTAGCACTTGCATTGTCGCGTCTTTAACAGCAAAAATGTATAATAAGTTAATGATCTAGTTTTACTGTAAAACTGTTTTACTGTAAAACTTTCGAAAGTTACATGTAAGCGTATTAAGCAAAGGACAATAAACTGACCATAGACACAAATACGAGTGTAGATCTATAGATTTGTAACTGCATCTATTTGAAGCAATGAGAGTAAATACGGTATCTGACGGACGCAAGATAGGATGTTCCAGGAGATGGATGTTCCAGGATAAATTCTTCATGAGTCTTTCTGGGGATGTTTGAAATTTTTCGTGAGAAGACAAATAACAGCTATTGAAAGACGATTTAGCCATTCAGGAAAAGATACAAGATCATGAGTTGGGTGTGTTTGTGAGAGGTTTAAAACAACTCTAGAACTCAGACACAGAACGTGTTTTCTCATCCTAGTAAGAATGTTGTCAATCTAAGGACATCGCATCAACTTGTGAATTAGTCGGGTAGATCAATATTTCACAGATGTGCGGCAAGGAAGAATATCATTTATTACTTCCAGATATCGATAAACGGTGAAAAACAATCCATTATAACATCAGTGGAAAAATTTCAAGTTCCCGATGGGAGTTCACAGCTCGGCTGATACAGCACATACCGTGTAGGGGCATGCGGTTCCAGTCGCTGATTGACCCAGCTGCCATAATACCAGTAATCAACATATCTCACCGAATTGAGTTGTACTAAGTTGAGTGAATTAGACCATTCGTTTGGAAGGAAGAAAAAGATGTCTTTGAATCTTACACCCTGAGGACATCATCTGCACAGTTTCATACAAATATTGCTTGGAACCGGCGTGAGATTTACATAAAGCTAAAGAAAGAATTGCCTATGAATTACACATAGAATGACACCCAAATTCTGTGACGAATGGGTAAAAGTTTTGGATATTTGAGCGTGTAAGTTGAGGAAGGTTCGACAAACAATCCCCTAACAAGAACCATAGAGCACAAAGTATAAAAACCACGTTTTATATAATACAATATTAGGTCAGCCAAACTGAAAAAGGTACAAGAAAAAACAAAGATGCCTAAGTGGAAAAAATTAAAACCATAACCACGTACTTAGTAGCATACGCAAAATTGTCATCACTCATTATGCTTATGCCTCGTGGCCCGAGGTCATTTTCAGTGTGTGTGAGTGAAGAGTAAAAACCATTTAAGAGTATGGAAATTGTAAGATAAACGAACTGTTTTCGAAAATAAAACACCGAGTTACATAGTTCGCCGACGTTTGATTCGGCGTTCGCCCAATTCCGTTGTCCTACCGTCTTCGGTTGAATCCTTGGAATGTTGTATACGAACCGATATGCTTTCAAAACATGTCTGGTAACTGCGCACAACAAGAGATGACACAAGTCATCCAATCAAGATACTGTGCCATAAAACAATAGAAAATGGTCAAATGCACATGCATTAACTATTCTTGGATAGAGATTGTGTTCAAGATCAATTCCGACCGCTATAATCGTCAACTCACCTGTTATGTTTCATTTGAATGGAAATGAAATGAACACAAGTTTCTCTTTAACATCAGGAATGAGGTCCTCGTCTGACATAGGCATCATGTTTCTTGCAATCAATATGTTGGGGTGTTGGTATCCAGTAGAAAACTAGTGACAAAATGGAATTCGGCCACCATCACATTCTCCGAGCAGATTTTTCTGGCGCAAACTGACAAAGATCAGATTAAGCTCCCATTATCTTAGGGAAACAAAACTGTGGCAATTAAGATATTGGCCAATTCCTTTCTCTCGCAATTAGGATGCAACTTTTACGATAACATGGGAGAGTTTCAGGTGTTGTATTCTATAGAAACTTTTGAAAACGTCATAGTAACCCAGCAAACCAAAGCCGGTTGGATCGCACTTACTAACTGGGGTGGTAAAATTGTGCAGACAGGTAAAGCTTACACATCAAAAGTGAGCCGGAGTTGAGGGTACGTAATCTGATACGAACTTGCGTAGTTATTCTGCAACATTAAACTTGCAAGTAGGTAAAAACCGCTGATATGCATACAATTGACAGAAAACAACAATGTTAAACAGCACACTACTTGATTATGCCAAAGTAAATTCGAGAGAATTCTGGAAATCACCAAATCGAAAAGCAATAATATATCGAAAGTACTATTTTCATATTCACAATAAAATGGCAAGATATCGTTGATCTCTCCGAGGACAGACTTAGTGTATTAACTGAGTCCTTGGGTAAAACCCATGATCGGATGATTCTGAACTGTCAGTAGGCTCGTACGTTCTACTCTGTGGATATATATATAATTGAGAACGATAACTTTTTATACTGTTGAGATGAGCGGCGCCCTGAGCCACAGTACCTTTTGGTCAGGCTCATGGCTGTTATGATGATGATATATAATTGAGTGTAAAAGGCAAACACTGAATGGTGGGTATTTATTATGCCGTTTCAAGTCCATATTAGGATCCGTTGTCAAACTACATATATATATATATATATATAACACAGTTAACATACATATTTGCGGGCTCAAAGTTGCTGAACGACATAAATATACATGTAACGTACAATGTACATAATACATATTGTTCTGAACAATCAGATTCGACGGCACAAATGAACAATCTTGAGTTAGAAACAGAAGAGTAAGAGGTTTGCATGATAGGCTTTATTCGTCTAACAATTGACGTATGACAGCTGAAATGAAAAACGTAAATCGATTATCAACTCAAGGATGAAACAAATAACACAAAATAGTATAGCACATGTGTATATGAATAACATGCGTATATGCATTGCGTGTAATGTATATGTGTATATCATTTATCAGACATCTTCAAAAAAGTTCTTTGCTGGTCATACACCGAATACTTTTCAGGAGAGCAAAAGCTGAATACTATCGTGCGAAAAGGAGACAAAGGAAGATCTACCTCAGAAGAGTTCGGTTTATCTCCACTGTGTACCGCAACGTTAACTCGATTGTTTGGAGTGTTTCAGATAAGCAGTTTACCCATTTCATCCGACTCAACAGTAAGCCGGTAATTTGGGTTGAATATACTAGCATTTCGATTAAAGCTTGTGCCAGATACCCACCTGATTGAATGAATACACGTTGAAATCACAAAAACATTTTAAAAAATTGATTTCTTTTCTTGCAATGAATGACAGATTCATCTTCATCATCACAACGTCCTTGGGCCTGACCAGAATGTACTGTGACTCAGACCGCCGCTCAAATTAAAAGTGACGTAAAATGTTGTAGCAGAAAACATTTCGAAAATATTTAAAATTAGCAAAAGAAGGCTGAGTGGATGAATTAGAAGTAGTATGGATGGAGGTACGTCATTGATTGCAGTACATTGCTATCTCAGATAGTGTTTCTAACCAACGGTTTGAGTGATCACAAGGACTTCACTCATTCAGATGAAACCTACCAACTTAACTCAGTGGAACAGTCAGGGTCTTCACACTTCACGACTACGTTGCTGCCTGACCGCCACCCAACTACTGGTGGTCCCAGTATATAATGCCCGGTGCGGTAAACGTTCAGATGGCATGTGGGGTACATGACACACGCATCTCAGGCTGTGCAGCAGATGCCTAAGAAGAGACCAAACATTCCTATATAATCCACGTTATTTTATTTCAACCTAACAAATACCACATCAACCACTGCAAGTCCTGTCGTAACGTTCCACTTAGAACAGTCGGTGCCATTTAATCTGAAAGATAATATATCTAACAGTGCTGTCTCATGTTTGATCTACTCAGTCGACCGTCTCCGTGGTTCAACATATATATCTTTATCAGAATTCGTGAACACTGTGCGATGTGGCTTTGCTCCGGAAAAATGAAGAACATTTACTCATCCATTCTGGCCCACCTAGTTGACTGTGACCAAAACCAAGACATGAAGAGGGCGTTTCGTACCATCTACCTTGCCCCGGCCGCCGCGTCGCGAAAGATCAAGTGGCGCATCCTATCTATAGCCGAGGCAATCACAATCCGATTACGTCATTCGGATTTGTATGTTCAGAAACAGTTTGTTCACACCATAGAATTACCATTACAAAGCACGTGCACTCAATACACGCGACGATTTGACCCTTGTTCCCCCCTAACTCACCTCAAATGACAATGACTTTCTAAAACCTACCTCGGTTGGGAGTATAACCACTACGAAGTCGTGTTTGCGTTTTACTCAAGCACCTCGTTCTCATACTATTCTTGATTAACAGCTACTTTAGAACACCGAGTTTCCTTGATCCAGTTCACCAGTGACGGTAGAAGACATACGTCGCGAGGTGTTAATATTTCGTCTACTCTCCTCAGTCACGAACGTAAATACATTAGAATATATAAGACATGCGGACAGCAACAACAATGGAAACAATCCACGAATGGGTTTACATGAAATAAGGAATATTATCAGTTCCAGGACGGACAAACTGCGTGAGTCAGAAGTTTATGCACACATATGGCCGGATGGCGAGCATTGATTAACATAGCTTCGGAGAAGGCAAGCAATTTTGGGTTCCGATTACGCAAGAATACTTGAAACCAGTTGGCGGGGCCAACAACGTGACTTGTTTCCATGATGTGCTTTGCAATGGATGAGGGCGGATTTCTTTTCAATCCCACCTTGTACTTTTTATACATTTTATTTTCATCTCTTTTTATTGTAGGTCACATTCTTATGTTTGGTATTGCTTTTGAACGGAGGCTTTTTACATACATTTTCCTTCTTCTCTATACTTTTTTATCATAGTCCAACACAGAATCAAGGCCCTATTATTGCTGCATTATTTCAGAAGGTGCATTGACTACTGCTCATTGCTGACGATTGTTCCAGCATATTCCATTCTCAATCGATGGCAATTAGACACTGAGACCTTTATTTCAATGTCAGTGAATGGAGTGTCTACACAAGTTTTCGCAAAACTTCAAGATCTTCATCATAAATTGATCTTCGACAGGGTTTTTCTCCTGGCAACACACAAATGAGACACACCTGAGAATTCACGCTCAAAAAACATGTGGTTCACCGGCATTATTTTTTGTGTGCAAAATTACGTGAGAAGTTGGATCAATAACCAAGGTTTCAAGGGTACAATGAACTGCACTTGGTGGGGTTACCGTCTACGTTTTTAACCTATACAGACTACGAACTACTTGAGACGGGTCGGCAAATTTTCTAATGTCAACTATTTAGTGCAATTTATTTGCAAAGTTTAGCTGTTACACCTCCAACTACTCGGGAAGCAATCAGCTTAGACACTCAGGGCTAGGTATTTGTTGTTCGCTGTTAATACGGTGCACAACATCGTATTCAGAGTGGGTTATTAAATTTACGGAAATTGCTTCGACAGCATCATATACTGGTTGATCTCCGGTAAAACCGTTCGATGTCCGAACGAGCTGATAGTAGTGGTTACACCTTGACCGTACACAGTAGTGATACTGTCTACAAGTCTCCGGTGACTGAAGTCAACCGCCAGACCGTGCTTCGAGAGAATATCGACGTCGATAAATGAACATAGACATCGGCAAAGATAAAGATTCAAAGGAAACTTCGACGCAGCTCGAGATCGACTGTCAAGAGATGCTAACTGTATGTCACAAGTTTTTAACTGTTGGCCGTGTGTAGGGTGTAGTCCATGGGTTTGAGGTCGTGATTAAATTTTACCTTGAAGTATAACGCTGACCTCTATACCAGTGTCTAGGAGGAAACGAAGCATGGTGGAGTTTTCATGGACATAAAGCAGGCAAGCGATAGACTGGCCAGTTGCAGATATTGCGATTACTGGCTAGCCAGGTCGTTTCTCTGATTTTTGTATTATCCTTATAAAACGGACTGGTGTATGCACATGGCTATGTGCAGTTGCGGACGTTGTCACCGAAACACCGGCGACGGCATCAGATGTAAGAGCTCTAGGTTTTAGATGTGGGAGGTCGCGGGGTAAACAGAGTAGAGAGCTCGAGGAATTATGGCCTTTATAAGGCGTCCAGCTAATTTATTCACAATGAGTGTTAGCAAAGACATCTGACATTGGGCGTTATTAAGCGGATCTTGTTGTGAATCAGAGAGGGGAAAAGGGTCGCTCACATGGTTGATGGAACGCCTAAATAAACGCTAGTGGAGTTTGTTAGCCATCTCGGCTAACTTTTCTAATGAGGTCTCAGGGTCCTGTAGTGACACAACGATTGACCTGTTCAGTGGAAGGTATTTAGTTCACAGTTGTCTGAGGATGGGGTCACCAATGTTGTTATCACCAGCAGGGGATCTCATGTGGTAAATCAACTGAGAAGTGGTGCGGTGACACAGCTCGACACTAGAAAGTATCTTCCGGAACATGGCCTCATCTGATACCATGGTACGCCTCAGCACTGCCGCCTTGAGTTTATCGTATGGGTTCCCGTCTGGCATGGAGTCGAGTACATTATGATGCATGTATTTATTACGTATGTAGGCATTTGTCTAGCCACATCAGAACCTAATATGGAACCGGAAAGATGTCTCCACCTGAGTGAACCAAACTCGAGGGTTTGAAATAGCAAATGCAGGTAATTTAACACTAATGGCATTCACGGAGAACACGCTAGTGTCAGAATCAGAAAACATTGCAAGACATTATTAAATCATCATCGAAACATTATTGTTATTCGAACATCCATTCTGTTTACGGTTCGGAATTACTAATGGTTGCAAAACATTGGCAGCCCTGAGTTTGTTAGTTAAACAAAAGACGGAACCAATAAAAACTATATATATGTAGAAGAGATCCATTTGCGAAAAATCTAAACTTCGGCTGGATTCGAACCAGCGACAGAAACACCATGCCCAAACGTAGAAAGCGCTCTACCAGCTGAGCTTCGAAGCCACGCCGGAAGCTCAGAAATTTCATATTTGAACCTAATTATCCACCCAACCAACTGTGTCATATGGAATCCACTAAATGATCTAGTTGATTGACTGCCCAAACGGGATTTCTCGATCAGTTCACGCTGGAATCCACCAACCCCATTGATGAGCATTTACATTGAATTGCTGACAAGTAGTATATACAAGTAGTATACATTAGGCAAAATGCGGATATACGGGCTCACCAACTTATTCAGTGAATCTAAACACTACTTACAGCCTAAGTGCGAACATGAAGCGCAATGTGATGGAAACAGAAAGAAATGACTCACAGTAACTCGTAAGGGTGCATTGATTTGGAGTTCCACTACAATGAATGAAAGTATTCCAAATGGATTCGACCAGTCGTTCTGCTTCAAAGAGATTTCGAGCTCACAGCTGAGGTAATCTTGAAGACAGGCAAACTCGGATATACAATGAAAGAATTAATTGATTCTGTTGACCTGTAATTTCCCAAAAATCAATGCACACACGGCTCGTGACCTTCAAGAATAAGTTAACTTTTGCCTCATTTTTTAAATACCAAGTGTGCGTGTAAACTTGAGGAGGGTGAAGTGTGCGAGAAACAATGACAGTTATAGAGTACAAAATGCTGTGCAACCAGTTCTCTAGGCACAGCTTGAGACAAGATGCGTAAGTGAATTATCATGGCATAGCCGTCACGAACTTGGGTCTTATTATATCCTTCTGAGTAGTAACTTCATAACAGGAGCCAGACTACATTTAGAATGAATGAAGCAACAGTACTGTCCAGTAGTACTAGCGAAACTTATCTGTGAAGCAGTAACCATCATGTCGTTGAGATGTTCTCAAGCTATAAGTAGTTTAAATAACAAACGTGTACTGTGTATTGAAACAATAATGTAGGTACATAGGTGGCTGCAGTGGATTGAAATACGAAATAGAAATTGCAAATTTGCAAACCAAAACAACAAACAAATAAACAAATGCCCATGCTCAGAGTTAGTTTCTACGCCATAGCAATAACACAGCAAACGAAATTGTATCGTATTCATCCATCCATTTAAAGAACAATAACATAATGTTCAGTTACGAAACACAATCGTTTCACTCTCTGCAATTTGAATGAAAATCTGGGTTGTTAAACAGAAAACGTTGCTTCTTCCTCAGACGCTCAGAGGTTTTTGTCTGCACCTCCTCAACTGCAGATACTTCTTCGAAAACTGAATTCAAATCTGAAACAGACTCAGAAACATAATTTTTCGTATCGCATCGTATATCCACAGCTTTGGGTGAACTAGACACAATTTGTTCAACATGTCTATAATGAACATAACCATCAGCTATATCGAGTATTCGATACATACAAGTGTCTAGACTATTGAGTATTATTACGCTCAAAGGTCAAAGTTCGTTGCCATGAATAAAAACAACTTCAATTGATTCCAGGCTGTGCATTTTGATTCTTGGAACACATTGTTTGAATAAGTTGGCTAAACTTTCTCCCGTTGTCGTATGGACTGCATTTCCGTATTGTGTCAAAAAATTATCAACTTAACAGAAGCAGCTGCACTCGAGGATATCATCACACCTTTCAAAGTAAATTCAAAGTCCTCAGTTGCTCGATTTGATTGAAGATGTTTGAATGCAGCCAACAGATGCCGGCAACTTAACTTATTCAATCAATCTTCCATCTGTTGAGAGATAAAATAACTGCAGTTGTCGGTAACCAATGGACAAAGAACTCCTTCTACCCAAAAATCTCCCGAAGTTCAATAACTGTGAAATCGATGTATGATGAAGTCGTTAAATACACCTCTGGCCGATGTGTGCAGGGGTTAATTATGATCAGGGTATAGTAATAGTCCAGAAACAGACCATAATAATCTGCAGTTAAGTGCTGTTAACCTTCACATGACATCAGCCATAGAACCCATTTGGATAGCCTGGAGTAGCTTTTGTGTACGCAATTAATACAATTACGTGCCGTTCGAGCAATGTTTGCATCATTCTCCGGCCACCGGCATGTTATACTTGCCAATGACTTAATTTATTCTATACCAAGTTGACCAGAATGCAAGTCATTCTAAATTATTGAACGAAGTGTAGGAGGCACAATAATTCTATTGTTATAAAATGTCATCGGGAGTAAGCTCTTTGCGACGAGAGCAAGGTTCCAGAAAACTACGTTTCGTGGTTGCATTCTATACTTTGCTCATGGCTAAAATGACAGAATGAAAACATTTCCTCGTGTCGGAACTCAGATATGCTCCACTTACTGGCGACGATTGAACTAAAACACAATCCGAATTTCCAGCCTTTGCAAGGTAAGTATATCTGGACAGGTATTCGGTACGTTGTACATACTTGGACAATCAATGTTGGATATCATGCGAGTTTGCTAAGTGAACAAATACTCCATTGTAAAACCATGGCTGTTGAGGGTTTGGTCAGCGATCTTTTGAAGTGATAAATGAACTACCGTAGATCGTGATCAGTTATAAGTGTAAAATGCAAATAAAACAGATACTTTTGAAGATAATTTGCGACCCAATAAACAGCAATTGTTCCTCTTTGAGTTTGGGCACAACCACATTCTGTTGAACTAAGAAGTTTTGAAATTTAAAATTTGAATGTCCATCTTGCTGTAGTACATTTCCTGTGCAATAGAAGATACATCCTTGATCACAGTAGAACACAGCTTACGAACAGAACTTGTAACAAAAAAGCATGGTAAACGACGTAACATAGTCTCATTAGCATCAGACCATATAAAATTGTTTGAAAATGTAATCAGAAAAAGAGGTTCTGCTTTTTGAACATATTTTGAAACAAAACGGGAGTAATGCTGGAATGAACGCAAAAGCGAACACAACTTATCAAGTGGGGACACTTGACAAGAATGACAATCGCTCAGGGTCAAGTCAAAATGCGGTTTCATCAAACAAATATTCCAAACAACAAAATTCTGCAGTACCAAAAAGACACTTGGTGGGATTAATAGCAACATCTTAGACAAAATATTTAAAGTAACGCCAGCAATGCATAAACATGAATATGTCTGGTAGAACCATATACAATAATGTCATTTTGAGAAACTGCAACGCCTTTAAGATTACCACAGTGCTGATGGAACATTCAATCCAAAAGCTGAAACACTATAATTGAAAAGTCCAAATGGAATGTTTACTGTAGTTATCAAACCAGAAGCGTTGTCAAAAGGAAGCTTTAAATAGACATCTTTCAGATCAAGGTTCAAAACGTGCTTCAAAACAACAAATCGATGCAGGATTTCCTTCCGGTTTCTCTGTTGTACAACTTCTCTGAAGCAGTCACCTGTTTAAAATTATGAGGTAGTTAATGTACACTCGGTTTTCGACCGTCAAACTTTGAGGACGTTACGATTAGAATAGCCTGTGTGGAGGAATTCACAGAGGTCAGTATTCAAACAAAGTATTATGGACAGGCACATGGAGGTCAAATGAAATTATCCAACGCTTCATAGAAATGAGTCTACCTCAGACAGTAAGGCTAGATGGCTTAATTCTCATACTACTGGAAGCCTTGAAATATGGCAAAATCAGTTCCCGAGTTCTTATCTTAGAAAATTCAACGTGCAATGCAAAACAAAGTTTCAAAATCTTTATGCACATAAATGGACCAGAATTAGTAACAAAATATGTGAGTGAAAGCTCGCAGTTTACATGAACAGGTAAAGTATTTGAAATAATACATCCAATAGAAATATCATTGGATTTCGAGGCTACAGAAGGGTTAAGTCTGTTCATGCAATCAGTTGAAATAAAACAGTCAACAATAACAGTGCCAATAATAAATAAATATTTGTGATCACCGTTAATAACGGCGGGACTCAATAGAATCAACAGAATTTACAGTAAGAGCTGGACCGAAAATCAGATGAAAAGTATAAACTAAACACACTTTCGAGTTACGGTAGGCGGTTTGATTGTGGCTTAGTCTAATACACTTGTGGCATTTGAAACTTCGGAACTGGCGAGTTAGTCAGTGGTACTGTAACGTGCAATGGAGTGGAGGCATCGAGGAACAGCGTTTCTCTGAAGGACGAGGGCCCAACGGAAATCTGGAATGGTAACAGAAGCCGACAAGCATGAGCCAGGGGCCCAGTAAGTCATGCACACAACTTACACAGTCAAAAACTAAAATGGCGTCAATCACACGACAGCGAACTGTATTACAGTACCAAGAACCACATGACACAATTATTCCAGCGATGGGCGGAGTTTGGATTAAAATGGCCTGGTACAACTGCTGCGTTTCCATGGTGAGGAACATTTTTAAACCGTCGATTTCGATTATGTGCCTGCGTCCGAACACTGTTAACAATATAAAACACAGTTGGTTCTTTGCTCTTGAACTTGCTTCCATATAATTTTAACAGATTGAAAGTACGACTCTATCAATACCAGTAGCCTTTGCTGAAAACCAGGGATATTGTATCCGGCAATTAATTGAACCAGTAGCTGAATTTTTAGTTGATCACCAAAACTACATCTTGTACTGTGAGTTTGAAGTTGAAGGATAAATGCACCAATATCTTGGCTTCTTTTTATCATCACAGTACGAAGTTTCGCTCTTTCTGAAGCTTCAAAGTTGATAGGTTGAATATGTTTAAGCAACAGATGCCCCAAAGAAGCGTATGGAATTAAACTTGCTGAAACCGGGAAACGCTAGATTTTTAAGCAAGTGTATGCATCCTTGCGAACAACCGTGAGAAAATGCGGGGTTTTTTCTTCTCTTCTTTCATATCCTTACATGCAATACACCAAATTTTAAACCTTTCCAAGTAATCTCCCATATCTCGTGAAATTGACTGAATATTTAGATTTCCCAAGGTGCAAAAATTCAACATATGAAGTTTACTAAACTCAAAGCCGGATCCACTGGTTTAAAACGCACAGTAGTAATCGCAAATGTATTTAGCTCAAACTAATAACTAGTTTCTACACAGCAACAATAACACAGTAAGTGAGCTAATAAAACTGTAATGTAATCCATACCATGAACAGCGTAATCATCGATGTAGTTAAGCAGCAGTAACAGTGTTCATCTACAAATTACAACTACTACAATGGCGCTATTTGCTTTCTGATTAATTTGTTACAGTGACCACAGTCAAACAAAACCCGCATGCAAGCGTCACCAAGAGTGACGGAGATTTCATCCACAGGAGTTGCGTCTGGTTTAAATCAGAAAGAACAAGACCATCAGGCCTGGAAGTGGAGAGCTTTGTAACATAGCAGGCCACCGTTTGTTAGCCAGATGATAAGCTAATGAAAAATATAACTCTCAGAAACAATCTCTCTAGTGGTAGGATAGAAAGTAGAGAGGTAAACAGGTGATCAGAATTATAGGTGACAGGCAACAATAGGCAAACCATAAGCTAGAAAGGAATTCGATTGGAATCGTATAAATTAGAGTACTTAATATAGAATAAGGAATAAAAGCAAATTTATCTACTGACTGAAAAGCCAACCAAAACCTCATAGATATAGTAGATTACGAAGGCTGAAGAATTACCATGTCACCATGGGCCAAGTCTCTGAAGACAGTGTGATTAGTTGAATGACCGAAGCTAGTTCGGTGTACTTACATATCAGAGATTACAAAATAATCTGATGTACTAAGCATTCATTTTCCTTCATACATAGGCGGCCAAGGGTCTGATCAGATGGAACTACGATACCCCATTTATTGCTCGCAGAAACAGTGAAGAGGGATAGTCCGGATGTAACATTTTTGGCAGAAGAAAAAAGCAAAATAAACATATAACATGATCACATAGAAGTAACTTTGTGGATTCAGGCGAAGTTGTGACTGTAGCACCCTACCATGTAAAATGGCATTTCTAACCAGCTAATGGAGTGACCGTAGGGTAACAAAGTGATAGACTAAACCTACCCACGCCACTCAACCAAACATTCCGGGTCTTCATGACTACTTCGCTGCCAACCGTGTTATTTCCGTCCGTTTCGTATTTGTACCTACCGGCCGGTGAATAGAGCTAAATAAAGCAAACTTTCGACCTATCTTCGGACCACATGACCCAACCATTGCATGCTGTGTTGTTGAAGCATTTGAAAAATTGATGTAGAATCTGAACAGTTTGGAACTTTGGACAGGCAAACAGCAACGATGCTAACGCGACCATGATTATCAAGCATTGCACGTCTGTTCAAATCTTTACTGCAAGTAGACCACATTTCTAAGCGATAAAATATAAAGGAACACACAGGCATTATACCTTCTAAATTGTAGTAGTAACTAGAACATCACCCACAATTGATCGCAGCTGTCGCATACCTATGGATTTTCCAGTCGACCCCCTTTGATACAAAGCACAATGCTCTACTCTCGCTCCTGTCAAAGCTCGTCAATAGTGCATCTCCTTACCGTAACCAGACTAGGACTCCAACCACGCTTCCATGAGGCAACCCTGTTGACTACTATGTCATTGACCTCACATTAGGAAAAACCAGATCATTACCTTTGGACGTTCAGCCATAGTCGCTCATGAGAAATGTTCAAACTACCCGATCGCCTCGAGAGGAGACACAGTAACTGTCCTGTTAACTCTAGTCGATGACCCTACGACTAATTTTTCCTTCCAAGTTGAAAACACTAGAGTCATTACCTTGTTGAGCGGCATTTTGCATACTGGTGAGTAGTAGAGAAGTTTGGATTCACATAAATTGAACATCAATTGTAATTAATTGTAGATCTCGTATTTCCAGTTTTTTCAGTCATCCCCTTTCAAAATGAAGAACTCTGCTCCAGTTTTGCCCACGTTAGATCTCGCTAATATTGCATATTCCTGCCACGGTCGAAACTTGAATTTCGATCACGGTTTCATGAGACAACCGTGTTGACCATACCGTCATTGGTCAAATGTGAGTGGTGTTCAACTTAAATAAAAAAACCAAATTCCCTACTACTCATCAATAATCAAAATGCGACTCGACAAGTTAATGACCCAAGTGATTTCGACTTCGAAGAAAGACATAGTCGTAGGTGATGTTTAATGTATATGAAAAACCAAAATCCCTTACCACTCAACAATAACCAGATATATTTTCGAAGTCACAAATGACACAGGTTAACAAAATTAATACATGCCTTTACCATTTTTATTGATTTTTTACCAGCTGTGGTAAAAGCTAACAAGATGGCGTTGTCTAGATATGGAAGACGATCGGCAGCCTCAAGCGGAATGTCTGCAATAGAAGGAGCGTACTAGTTTTGAAGGCATACTTGGAAAAAAACTTGAATAAACATCATCACTGGTATGCTAACGAAGCCTGAGGGCAACTAGGAAGTGACGACGATGACAGTATAACAAGTGAACAGTGATCGGTGCTAAAGATAGTTATATTGTCCCGCGTTTGTTGCTTCAAGGCAATTTGTGTTCGTTTTGAATGCATAAACAACTCATTGATATAAACAGATATTTGTGTTACAGACTGAAACCCCATCAGAAGTGAGTGTTTACTCGTCCAGTGGCTACCACCTTATTGGCTTCTCACGTACGAACGTTTACATTCAATGATATGCGCTGATCTGTCTGGCTATCCGCTTGGTTCTTTAGAGCTAACAACTCTGGAACCCAGCTAAAACAAGGATCCTGAAGTGCTGATCTCCGGTGCTCCGTTTCAAGCATGGGTTCCCATTGTCCTAATAACTACTTGACCAAGTGAATGCAAATCGGTCACGACGGTGGCTATGTAAATGTCTCCATCTTTTAATGTCTCCATCATTTTTTTTAAAGTAACCGAGGAGCGGCAAGGTCACGGGTGAATTATATTCCGCACTCAAGAATCGATCAGGAAAGCTGAAGCTTTACATCAGCTCCACACTAAACCACGTGACTAACTAGTTCTCTTTAACATAACCGATAAATTGTTGTTGAAAGGTCCATACCCATTCAACGGTAGAAAGGTCAAAGCATATATCCCGCTGTTTTGAAGAAATTTGTCAGCCTCATCAGCTTGCGTCTACCCGTATTCAGACAATTCGACTGATCGATGCGAGTTTGCCTCGTTTGTCTCCACACGATAAACCATGTACGGAGTACAATATTATTTGCTGACTACATGTTCCAGAATGGTTGGAATGAACATGAGGATAAAATAAAGTTTTACTCAGATAAGACATTCACAGCTATCAGCAAGAGCTCCGTGCAACTAAGTGCACGAACAGTTTGGTAGAAATTGACAGGATCGTACTAAGCCTACGATGATTTGATACGGCGATGGAAAAAGTGGTTGAATTTCACAGTGAAGTAATGTAACTTCACCCACATATAAGGAATAGCAGTCGTGTTAAAGATATAAGTACAACCTGGTGTAGGACATTTTCTAGTGAGTTTTGCCGTCTTCCGCCTTAACACCATGCTAAACTTTTCGATAAGCACATGTACAGATCGTGTGAAAACTGACTGACGATATTACGTTCGACTTTCTAAGTAACTTTTCGGATCCGGTACGCCTTATGAATATCTTTAAGAAAGCCTTTTTTCAAATGGGACCAGAAACGTACGACAGAATTTAAGACTGAGCCCTGCGGAAACCTAGAGAGTTTCCGGAAGAGGATCAAGCTGAGAAAGTGAAGATCCGTTGAAGTCGTGTAGTTGGAATAGCTGTTATACTAAAACACCACCTGATCTATCAAAAATACAAGAGCAATTTCTGGTACTTCCATAGCCAAGACATCACATATTCTGTTCAACCACATCCTCGTAGCTATCTATCCTTCAACCAAATGCAAGGTTTTGAGTAAACACCACACAAGTAACTACAAACCTTGAGTCAATCGTTTTCAGATCAGCATATCGGTTGTGTTGGATGTGGACAGAATGCGTGATCAGTTCGGCATTCCATTAGTCTAATGTGTGTCAAATGTGAGTGATGTTCAACTTGAAATTAACCAAATCCCTGACTACATATTAGTGAACTAACAGCTGGTCAGAAGACCTCAATTTTAGGCATGTATTCAAGCACGAAGTTGAAACATTCTCTTTTTTTCACATTAGAAATAACAGGGCACCATCATGAACTGCATTCATACAAACACATGAAATGAAAATGTCCTCCTAGCGTCTGCGTTCATACGGTCTGGCTCGCACATAGAAGACAGAAAACATTTCGCGCAGGACCAGAGCATATATTTTGACATCGAACAAGCCACAGGAAAAATACAGGAAGTAACATCGGAGTGCAGCATCGCCCAAAATTGCTCTTGCTACGTCTGACGTTTGTGACAACCGAGACGGTCTGGGCCGAGTACCGTATGCAAACGAGTGTTTTTGTTTCTTGTCCTATTTAAGCACTTAACCCATATGTTTGCTTTCTCGAATAAATAACTCTTGTGTGATCTGCGTTCTTTGCTCAAAACATTATGTTAACTGTGCTTCATAGAAGCGCATTATCTGTTTGAGAAGTTGCAAGAGGTCCATCATTTTATCTTCTAAATTCTTGCTGGACCGTAACACAGTTTGACTAATAAACTTCAGAATTTCGCTAAACAACATTATTGCGTTGTGTTTCCTTTCGAACGACACCTTCTCTTATCTTCCCGTCCTCCTTATTGCAAATGGAAACACAATTAAGTTAAAGATCTCTACGTAAATTGTATTCTTTTAGACTGTAAAAGCACTGGTATAGATTTGTGACTGTTAAACCTAGATTATCTATAATTAATTTAGTCGCACAAGACCACGCTGCATTCGATTTGGGTGGCGCTTACCAGAGTTAATAAGATACACTGAAAGTGCATCAAACCTTTGAATATCCAAGAACCAAACAATACTTATTTTCTGATGTGGAAAATTATTATTTGTACGGCATTGAAAACTTTCCATATGTAACATAAATCCGACTTTTTAAGTGTCATTTTAACAAATCTTAGATCGGCAATTCTAACAGAACAGCTGAAATTTATGTTAGACTACACAAACATAATTGCTCTGAACTTTTGTTGATGGCTGTACATTTCATGCAATTTGTCATATACCCACTTGGTATTGTTGCAGGTTTACGGACCAAATTAATGAGTTAACCATTCCTCAGAGGTAATAATGTGGTCTATTGTTATAGATGTTTCAGCGACTGTTGGCAACCAGATTCCTGGTGAATTACAGACATTCATCCAGTCAGCCACTCATCCTAGTTACGTACGGTTATCATTAGTTTACCCAACTCAGCGTACTTCCGTGTGGCCCGGCATGTTAACCGAACAAGTTGCAGTCAGTGCGAGTTCTCCAATTATTCGAGGAGTTTGTGTTCTCATTTATTAGTATGTAGAAAGTTCTATCACGTAAAAAACACCATCCCAACGGCAACTTCCATGCTTTTGATGAACCAAGTATGTGTTCGACCAAGATGATCTCAGAGGCGTTCCATAGAATTACTGTCAAATGTACTAGTAGATCAGGATAAATAGTTAACATCGAGCTCCGACGTGAACGCTCACACAGTGTATTATCCTGAAATGTTCCGTCATTCGAGCAGAAGAATGTTTTAGGCAAATGTTAATGTCTTGGTAACCATGATTCGAATGGAGTGATCAACAGAGAGGAGCCCTCGTTTAGTCAATCAAGTAGCACTTCACTCATACACTGCACTCAATTTCTTGGGATGAAAGTTCAATCCGTCAGTTTGCCTTCCTTATTCGAAACAATCAGCAAATGGTTGGTCTTCTTCAATCAGCAAGATGAAAATATGTTTGGTAGAAAAAAAAACAATAAAGGTAATATAGAATTGGTAAGAAAGAACGAATGAATTGATGACTGATATTCGCCAAAATTGACATAAACAATGGTTACTAAGACCTTCAAAACAACAATAAATTGATCTATGCATTACGGATAAAGAAACACTGCATTGGTGAACATCTCCCAAAGTGAAACAGGTCTGAACCAGTACATATCGTATCCTTGTGAGCGAAGCGCCGCAAATCACTGTTCACTCTTCGTCTCAGTGCATGCCTTACTGTGTACAAGCAACTGTCCCAGCAACAGCCTTGTCGGCTTAGATCTATACAGCACCTAAGCATCAACGAGAACCACCGATGAGTTTCTCTCCAGCCTGTAATGGTCCTAATGATCATTCGTATAGAACCCATAATAAGGGGAAAATCATAACAACAGCATACGGCGAAGGCTGCGCATACGAAGCTGCCTGAATATAATGAGCCAAGCACCGTTCACCTCTATCAAATTAATCGATCATAATCAACCAATAGATGAAGCGCGTGATCTGTAAAATGGATGACTGAATGCGGGCAATGTGTGCAATGATCGAGTGCGTGTGCGTGTCTCAATGTGCGCTTGCGTACTGATCACGAGCGGCGGTACGGCAAAACTCTTAGCACGAAACCGTGACGATCTTTAGATACGTGGAACAGCAAAAACACCTCCCTAGGCAGCCGTGGCTTAAAATGTTCTCCATCGCCATCCTCATAAATGACAGCAAACGAAAGCAACCATGTAGTTAATTTAGCTCGCTGAAACTTAACAACAGATCCATAGATTCCGACTAAACCCAGGATTTTCAGTCGCTCATCCACAAATATAATCTTCTTCGTTTATGTCTGGTTTAATCAAACGGTGATAACAGGCCTAACGTTTGTGTAGGTAACCACCGCGTCAAGAACAGCAATCAAAATCCGTTTCTTTATCAGTTCGAGGAAAACCGTAAACAATAACATCAATCCCAGAATGTTTGACTTTGTAAACCCATCTTTAAACTTGAAGTATACGACAGACTACTGACCACGTAAATAGTAGCCCATATCGTTATACATAAACCAAAAACCAATTTGATCTCGAGAAAACCTGTGAAAAGTACATCAAATGATAAGTCAGACGTAGATATAATGAATTAATGATTCATACTCCTGCCTGCATGACTTTCAGTTACTCCAAACTGGGTGGAATGTTTTTGCGTGAAAATGTGAACAAAAAGGTCAAATCTATAAACCTTAATTGTGGGGTATTGGTAATTTTCGTGTGGTTTACTGGGTCAATGTATTTTTGCCTGTATAAGGGACTCGAAATGCCGCCGTCTCGGCCTAAGAACAACTGAAATTTCCCTCTTATTTACAAAACTCGATAATCACATTACACAAGGTTCATAAAGCGGTTCACTCAACAAAAACGTATAAGGAAACGGAAAAGTATAGTACATTTACAATTTCCGAGACATGACAGCCATCGATTAGAAAATACACATTTTTCCAACTTAACCTCTATGTTGAAGTAATGCGTCGAAATACCGTTGTCCATATTATTTTACATTAGGAATCTACAATCTTAGATTATCTCGCAGCAACGAACTCGTCGTCTGTCTTGAGTAATTAAGAGAATGTCATCCACGCATTAGCCGTAAACCGTGTTCGACGCTACAGACTACATGTATCCGTATAACTTGCTAAATGCTCTGATAATTTTCATAGATATTACTAAAACTTTTGAGCATTCTCCTTGTCGCTGTCAAATGGTAGATCAGGCCAAGACAACATATGATTGCTTTCCAACTTGACTGTTTATTTATGCTTACAGGAAATCACTAAATTCCTTTGACGTGATGACGTAAACTGAATTCTGATCGAATATTACCACAGGCATTATATTTTTTTACTTTCAATATTCTCAGAGTAAAGGTGCTACAGCTACGAGTAAGATCGGTGTTGAACAAATGCTTAACTGAAAATCCATTGTGGGCTACGTCTGTGGACCACCAGGTGCGAGCCCGCGCAACACTGTTTCAGATAACTCTGAAAGTGTGGGGAGAAACTACAACCCGGAAATGTCAACTAACCTGACTGCTAATAGCGCCTTAGAGCTACCAACCCTTCTGCACAGCAAAAACCCGGGCACAAAATGTGGGGCATCTCAACCGCTTTCAACTGTAATGTTTAAGACGAATCTTCTGTATCCGGTGGTTGGACCGGGTCGCGAACACCTCGCAGACATTAACAAAATTGAACCTATGTTGCTGTCCATCTAGTTTCGTTGACTGGCATACTGTTAAGATGGCTGTGCCAATACGATTGGAACAGTTCTCAGTCAAGTTGACGACAACTGTTCGTTTCGTGTGTATTCAAATACAACACCCTGTTGTTTGGGATTGATAATGGTTTAACTCCATTAGTTCTTCGTATAAACTTGAAACATGTTGCTTATTAGATCTGCCTTGCAGCACACTTAGCTCCAATCTCCAATCTTCCAGCGTTTTACCTACAGCAGCAGCAGCAGAATGACTGTACGTTCGATAATTTATGCTCAAACTATATGACAGACACATAAGCAGGAGTACTAAGGAACGGATCATGAAGTAGTTGTCGTACTAGCGGCCCAAAGTAGGCAACGGAAACCCTAATCGCCACAGACTGTAATATCCAAATGTTGTTCCAGTAAATCTACTATTTTGTAATATAAACTTTAACTCATGGACTGACTCAGATTTTAAACAGGGCCACCTGTAGGAGTGCGAACCAGATAATGTCCGAAAGTTCAGGGCGCGATACTCCTAGGGTAATCAGCTCAAGCTAGCTGTATGCAAAGGAGCAATCGGTCGCGGTAATACAGAATGTCTCATTCCTTCGGGTTTACACTGGATATGGGTGAGTAGGTGGAAATGAAAGCTACTTCACTTCTGTCAGAAGTGAACCGTCACCAATAAATCAAACTGCAGATTGTTCACAAATTGTTCTGAAAACCTCTAGTTTGTTTGCATGCGCAATTATTCGTTTTCATAACCGATAGCGGTCGCGCATTTTCATTCCTTCGACACCACTGTACTGGATTAACAATCCTTTGCGGTTGTTTTTTAAGGAACTTTCGGAACAACCTCTGTTAACCTGTTGAAGTATTGCTTCATCACGTTACATTTTGATTACTGCGTATTTCCAAAAATCTTGAAGCTGTACGGAACAATTATTTCGTATTGTCGACGAAATTGCCTAGGAAATGCTGACTTGCATTTAATACCATGCCCCGCAGGACCTTTCAAAATGTGATGGACTTGAGTTACTGCCTTGGTTTGGTTTGAGTAATGCTGTCTAGTTTAACAAATTCAAAAGTCGTAATTCTGAAGGAAAATTTGGGAAAAAGAGGTGCTGACTGGCGGAAACGGTGAAACCCAGTTCAGGAATAAAAATGTCAAAACGGATCGCGAGAATTAAACGAAAAACGACAATGAATAACCGCAAGAGTAGCAAACACAAGCTTCTACTTTTACATTGTTGCAATACTTTTCTGGGCCTCGATTGTATAGTTCTAAACTTTCGTATCATCCAACCGAACCTGAGTCGGCATGTGATTAACCGGAGTCAATATACCCGAATTGGGATTATTATTAGGCAAGAAACTAATTCTTAACAAGCTTCAACCTGTAAATTGGAACAGAAACGTAATGGTAACCAGACTTAAGTTATGAGTTCTGAAGAGAATGGGATACGATTCCGTTGAGTCCAATTTCGAGGGGGGGAATCACTTATTTGCGGAGATTGGGTTATATTCAAGAAAATGAATAAACCATAGGTACCCCGGACGTCAATTACACGTGATATCACTTTTGCGATGGTGCTATTCAGAAAAATCAATTATACCAGGCTGAAGACAGGTCGCATGTGCGATCTGAAATACAGCGTACCGTTAATTCTGAAGTATTAGTGTAACGTGTTTCATGAGAAAAACACAATTCGACTAAATGTGTAAAGTTAGCTTAGTCGAACAGCAAGTCAACGGTATAAAAAGTCACCTAGTGCCCACTGTCAAATTAACATTCAGTCCATTTCAAATCAATGGGGAGAAATGGTCTGAACCACCAGCATTCACATAACAAGCCGAAGCCCTTGGCCACCAAACCAGCGTTTTCTGAAATGAGCGACAGCACCCACTGGAGGAAAATGTGAAAACACACGGGGACGATACAGGGAAACTAGATAGGATAGGCTACAGATGGGTGAATCAAATCTACAAATGAGTACCTGAGATGGTTTTTGGTGGACCTTCAGTTCGGCATTTATGGCCTGATAAGGTAGTACCAAGCATAACAATCGCATCGAGCGTTAAACATGTTTGTATCGTGAATCACTCTCCCGTGGTTTACGAATAGACGCGTCACAAGTTATTCAATTGCTACAGAGAGCGCAGAAATGGAGAAAGAGCAATTCACTTTCCAATACCTATATTCTTGTGCAACTTGAGTTGTATACGACGACCCGTCCGTCCACTGCAACCAGCTGGTCGGCTATCTCAAACTCTACTTCGATAGTTGCTGCTTTTGGGAGACAATCTTTACTCGTGCCTGAAAAGACTTCGTACAAAAAAAGAAAGGGTTTAAAAAGTAAAATACTAACTATTGGCAAAACAAACTTCAAGGTTCACCAAATGTGAATAAAGTTGTTTAAATTAGTGTAAATCCACATATTACTGGGCTACAAACTCGTGAAAGCTGGTATTCCAAAAAAGGGTTGAGAGGATTGAACTATTCTAACAAAGGTGTGTGATTGATGTCAAATACCTGAATCATACTTTCTGAACACAAATGGTTCATTCACAGTCTTCAAGAGTTTTCATTTTCCATCGATGTGTCCACTTCGTTCACATGTTTAACTGTTTATGTACTCATTGTGTTCACATTCACCAAAAGGGACCCAATGGTCTATCACCTATCATTCTTAAGGAACATGCATAGTTTTTCCAAAATCGGTGTCTCAAGTATTGGTTCGGTGGTTCATATACCCCCAAAACTGCCAATTGCATTATGACAAGTTTTAAAATAAGAACAGGCTTTCGCTAGAGTTTTTGCATGTCTACAATGTCCGAAGTAGTTTGAATTGAAATCTAAATAAACATCACAAGTTTCTGCGTGTTCAGTATACCGCTCGTGGTCAACTCACCCGGGTTAGTTAGCAGACTTTATCATCACTCAATACTGATTGTGGTGGCCTCCACAGTGGAATTTTCACCCTGTTGGTATTTTCGTTCTACATAGCATCCACACAGAAACATTATCACTCTTTTTCACTCAACGATGCAGATGAGATGTAAGACATAAAGCACCTTAATCTGTTTAGTTCGTCCGTCTTAGCGAACACGTTGTTTGGACAGGCGAGTTGATGAGAGTTTAGCGGC
>JTDE01001421.1:43380-61506 GCA_014338405.1 Paragonimus skrjabini miyazakii | reverse complement strand
TAGTACTCAGGTGTAAAACAGCATTGTTGTCGAATTGGCGATGGCAGGAACCCATTTGAAATGTCCACCAATTTGGCCTTAAACCAACTGGCATTTTCCCCCGTTGTGTACTCCAGATTCTTCACCTGACTACGTGCACAATCTAGCCAATGTGGTCCTTACTAAAGCCCAGACTGAAGTGTTATCTGTGGGGTTGAAGTTTAAGATCCCTCCTAAACACGCCGAGAACTTACAAACTCAGGTTCAGTTTGAAAACTTGTATGACCAGGTGAAGAATCTGGAGTACACAACGGGGGAAAATGCCAGTTGGTTTAAGGCCAAATTGGTGGACATTTCAAATGGGTTCCTGCCATCGCCAATTCGACAACAATGCTGTTTTACACCTGAGTACTACCAAGCCATCAAGCAGCTGAAAGAAATGGAAGACGTTGTGTTCTTAAAACCAGACAAGGGCTCTGACATCGTGATCATGCACAAGGAGGAGTATATGAGGAAAATGAACACGATTTTGGCCGACCAAAGCACATTCAAACCAGATTTCACACCGGAGAGTAATATACTGGTAGAAAAACAGATTGCAAAACAACTGCAAATATTGCAGTTACATGGGTTCATCAATGAGGCTCAGTATAGACAGTTAAAACCAGGTGGAACTCAAACGCCACGTATGAGAGGCGCACCAAAAATACCCAAATAAGGTGTTCCGCTACGTCCCATCTTGGCCATTGACAATTCACCCTACCACCATCTCGCTCGATGGCTCGTTGAGGTACTTAACCCAGTTCGGAAACTGCTGTCACCCCACTGTGTCAAAGGCTCATTCGAATTAGTAAACGGCTTTAAGGAGGTTTCTGTGAGTTCAAAAACAATGTACTCTATCGATGTGCAATCTTTGTTCATTAATGTTTCTCTGCATGAGACTGTAAATTTTCTTTGTGATTTTATTTCAGTTCAGAATATTCAGTTGCCTCTTCCTCTTGATTATCTCAGAGATCTCATTTTCTTATGTACAGAAAACATTCGTTTTGAGTTCGAAGGAGTTGCTTTCAATCAAATTGATGGAGTAGCTATGGACAGCCCACTAGGCCCAACGTTAGCGAACGTTTTCCTTGGAATGATTGAAAGACGAATTGTTGATAATGTTTCCATGACTACTTTATACAAAAGGTACGTCGATGATATCTTGATTTTCACTGAGAGTGACAAGTTTCTTCCAATTTTTAACCTTATGAACTCCATATGTCCAAATTTGTCTGTTACTTATGAAACTGAGTCGAATATAAGCCTAGTTTTTCTAGACGTTTTACTTACGAGACGTCTTGACGACACGCTGCAGCAGTCGGTTTATCGCAAAGACACTTGGAGCGGTCAATACCTCCAGTTCTCCAGTCTTGCATCCATGGCCTACCAGCGTGGCTTAGTTAAAACATTGTTCGACGGAGCCCGACGAATCTGTACAGATGACCGGCTGACACAAGAGGAAGAATTCCTAACAACCGCACTACTTGCTAACAGATATTCGGACAAGTTTATCTCGGTTCATAGCAAGGAAACAACAGAAAGAGCAAGGAAAAGAGGTGTTCATAAAGCTACAATTCAGGGGAGATTATTTGTCCATTATACTGCATCATCAGCTTCAGTCAGCTGTGAATCGCACATACCCTGCAGTTGGGTTGTGCCTCTTATCATCAACCCGGGGAGTTAATTATGGAAACGCTAGACGTGACACACCTAACTATTCTGTCTCACATGTCGTTTATCAGTTCACTTGCAGTTGCAATGGCAGCTATATCGACAGAACGGACAGGTGCTTGCGTCAACGTGTGGCCGAACACCTCCCAAAATGGTTGATTCAGACTGCTGAGCGAACAGACAGTCAAAGGAGCAACGGAACGCGAAACCCGGCATCGTCAATTACGAAGCACATCTTGGAGATAGGTCACAACGTCGACCCAACCAGGTCGTTGACGGTGTTGCTACGACACCCAAACCCCAAAATTCTGGCCATCAGTGAAGCTGTGCTGATCAAACATAGAAAGCCAGTGTTGTGTGCGCAAAAATGGATGGTTCACACCATCCACCTTCCCTCGTAGCGGTCTTTTGACCTAAAAATTCACTCTGTTCAACTATCGTTGCCATGCGCCTTTGTTATATATTCTGTGTGTATTTAGTATGTGGCTGATGAGATAAATCGAAATGTTAACATCCCGCAACGTTTGTCTTCTTGTTGTTTTGACGAATTGGATCAGGGGAACCCAGTGCTTTAAAATATACTGTTTCCTATATTCGGCGGTATATCTCGACAAGTTCAGCTAACCGCCAAGGTTTCATACCAACGCAGCCTCGTTAACCGACGCATCTTTATGAACGCTGACAGAACGTAAACAGCTTAACCAGTTTTACCATACCTCAAGCTCGAGTTCTCCACAAGTTTGTTTTCTTACATTAAACCAGATTTACCAAAATTATCCACCCTAGGTAAGTGAAAACGTTTCGTTGATATGATGATGTTCTTGGTAGGTGCAAAATTTAGCAACATCAATGAAAAAGTCGAAATTATAATCCGTTTACCACAATAATCATAGACTGTGGTACTCAAGATGTCAAATCTGCCGGCCAGTCACGTCTATATTCTGTAAATCTGCTTTGAGTGCAAATAGTTTCTGATATTTTCGCCCCGGAGTTACAGACTGCCTCAGGAGAGTGTGTAGTGGAACGAAGAATTGAAGCAACAATGCTACAAGGCAAATACAACGACTCACAGAAGCTGTCCACGATAGATTCCACCACATTAAGTTCGCTGTGTGTTGCGAGAAGGTCCCCGCGTTTAATAACACAGAGATTCCAGCGAATTCGATGTCTCCAGGTGTACTAAAAGAATGTAGCCCATGATAACCACGAACGCGAGAAAGCAGAAGGTGAAACTCGTGAGGACAGTGTGTATTGATTCAAACAGTAGTCAATTGCAATGACCGTAACAGGTATGAAGAATAGCGCGTAACAAGGGAGCAAAAGGGTAACAGACACAAGTGGCTGTCTGCTCGGAAATAATTTTAGCGTCCACGTGATAAACATGACTGTATTCAAACATAATGGTAATCGATCGGATAACAGTCCATTGCATGGTTAGTCACATAACTAATCATGACAGATGGGGTTACTAATTGTAAACCTGATAAAGCAACCTGAATTTAACCAATGCATACAGTAAAACAACGTGTCAGGATGGGGTCGCAAATGTCTTCAACCGGCCAACGGTCCCTATCACCCGAGACCAAAAACCAAGAGCTCTTAAAAGTAACCAGAATTTGCAAACCGATACGACATACGGAGGCTACAAACACAAATGCGCGCGAACACAGTCAGCCAGATCGATTGAAGCTACTGTTTCGTGATCAAAGAGGCTATCGGACATTATCAGAACAAAAGGTTACAGAGTGGCTGTCAAAAAATAAACAGTTCTATGCTATAATGCCAAAAGATCTAACGGAAATACCAGAACAGATATATAGTCCATTGGAATCCGCAGAAAACGAATGTCCAAACGAAAGGACTCAATCGAATATACAAAAAAGCGATCACAGTGGGCACAATGCCACCTTCAACGGGAATCTTCATGGCTCGACCGAAGGTTACCCGACAAGGAAGCACCGTGATAAAATGAATCATTATTTGCAAAAATCGCAGACAACAAGACCTGTAAACTATGGTTCGGTTGTCATCGCAAAATCTGACTATTTGCAGTCTAAACAGAATAAGTTATCAAGCAAGGCAAATAAGGAAACCAGAAGGACACGTGAATCAGATGTCAACCGTATTGATAGAAGTACTACCACCGCTGATAGCCTTTCTACACGAATTATGAATAGAGAAATAGATCCAGTGACAATTAAACGAACAAAACACTCTAACTCCAGACGTGATTCGCACTCGTTGGCACAAAGATCTGCAACAATTAAAAGACACAGAGAACCATGGCCTTTGAACAGTGTACTTGTTGCAGCTCGCAAGACCTTACCTGGTATGTTGCAAAATAATGCCTACATACGTCAACGTATAAAACTACCCGATTCCTGTCTAGAACCGGTGCGGAGCCTACAACAAACATTGCCGTGGAAAAAAACGCACAATATAAGAAAACAGGGACTATCCTCTGTTTCTAAACGTGAACGGGAACAACATCGATTTGAGCTGACTCCTATGGGAAAGGATTACAGTATTCAAGAGGCGCGAAACCAAGTAATGAAATATCATAGATCTACAAGTCAAACCGTAACGCACAACTCGCCTTCACTTCTGAAAAGAACTCGAAAAATTGCGACCATGTGGAGTAACACTGAGGAAAAACCGACAGCACACCATTTTGTCTGAACTGTTACAATAGCAGCAAACAGCTCAGTTTGTAGACTTCATTCAAATTTGGTTGTTCATCACAAAAACTTTATAGTCATCCCCGTTTTTCCGTTAACCTTTTGTGTTCTTTCAATACATTTTGTCTTTCTCAGTAAATCTGGATGTAGTCTTTCGGCAAAAACATAACTGACTGTGTGGTACTTTGGTGAGTTAAAAGCGTCCGTAACCAAAGTTGACGAACAACCACCTACCTGTTGAATATAACTCTATGTTAAAAAGACCATCTCATCGTTTATAAACCAAGACCGTTATTGTCACACAGATTTCGATGTTTAACCATGACCCCATAAGACGAACTACAATAAGCCTGCCTCAGTTATCCAAAAGCGGAATTTTAAAGTCACTAATGACTTCAGCATCGATGTCCCGCCACCCGTATTTTGTGTTTACTTAACAGAAAGTTCCTAAAAATTCACTAGCTGCAATGAAAAAGCGGTAAATATATTTGAGGTAACTGTTTTCTGTTATACAACTTATTCTAAAACTGAAATTTTGGTAAGCAAATATCGGATAAGTTTGAGACTGGCTTAGAATGGAACATTCTTCAATATTCCACACGACTGAATAGTGGGTACATAAACCAACGTGCATGTCACGCCTAACTGCAATAAATTTAACAGAATTTAACGTTGCAACAGACCTGGTACGAACCAACTAAGCGACACACAAGCAACCAAACACAATACTAGCTCACAGGGATACATTTTTAAAAGATCATGGGAAACTATATTTCAAATCAGAATGATAATAATATTTACAATTGGTAAACTGTAAGTATCCCTAACCGTTCATGGTGGCAAACACTGCGGATTTGAAGCCGCAAATATCACGACCGTGGAGATGGATTGTAACGTGTCGAATACCAAAAAACACATGGTTCATTTGCCAATACAAACGTTCTTCATATGAAGGAATTCACGTCGCCAGCGAGAGAAAATCCTATTGATCTGGTTTGACAACACCCAATTACCCAAGACAGACAGTTAACTTTTAGAGCAAGCTCATAATAACTACGATCAAGCGGACTAAACTCAGAAAAAGCTCATCTTTCTTAAGACTTACTTATTCAGATTGACTGTCAGCTTCTACCCACAGAGAGAGGAAAATCGCAGTAAAGCGCCGCTGTGACAGACGTCACGACGACGAAGACAATTTCATGTTCCAAAACGTCTTCTTAATATAGAATAGGTCCCACATTCAATATGACCAATGACTCTACGATGGAAGTCTCATTGTAACGAGCAAAGTAACAATCCATTCACATACTTACGTTTGCCACAACGAAGTGTAAATGGTGACTCATGATATAACCAATCTCCTGCCACCAACCAGTGCATTAACGAGAAAGGATACGTGGCTCATACTGTCAGCCATCGGAATTGTTTAACATGTCGGATTGAGTTCATCGCATGTATCACCCTATACGTACACGCGTACAAGGTGCCCCATGTCATCGGAAATGAAGCACGACAGTCTGATCCATTGGGTAGATACAAACACATCCCATGCTCTTTCCCTTCAGTGTGACATGACCGAGCGAAGATACGCGACGCTCTTGAAAGGAGGAATTCTGGTTCACTGATACACTGTGACCCTTCCCGTTATCAATGACCAAAGATTGTTCTGTAAGGTCTGAAACCAGGGAGGATAGACTAGAATAAAGAAGCTATTGACTATGTACCCCCTAATGCACAATATGCCTAACCGAATTGCAGAATGTTCCCATTTATAAAAGATCGAATGTTTTGTCATGTCTAGCTTCTTTTCAATCAGAACCACAAAAAGTTTGGTGGCAAGGTTCGGTGACGGGCCAAACCGATGCTAAACCGGGACGTCAGTGATCACGGAAGCACATAGACCAATCTCAACAAGCCCGAAAAATTGAGATAAAATGCTCGCCCAGTGTTGCATGCGATAGGCAGAATGACACAGATAAAACATTATACGTGAACAAGGCGTTCAAAACTCGAAATAATGTGGTCTAACAGTGAAAAAGGCGGATACCACAATGTGGAGAAAGATATCGCACAAGAACGCGGTTGCACAGTAGACGGTTGCTATAACTAGACCAATACTGATTACATTATGGACACCAGCACAATAACCTCGTATCACAGGATTCATCGGCTTGATTTGTTCTACGAATATCAATTTGTCACTTGCTACATGGTGTCCGAATTCCGAGCTGTGGGTTAGGCTGAAAGTTACAGTTTGGTTGTCACCGTTTGACTTGGGTTCGGGGCACGAAAAGTCTGACGTACAAGCTTGATTTAGTACAACGTTCTCAGACTTCTGGAGGGGGTTTGACGAACAATGAACACCTTTGGTCCAACGACTTTGTCTGGGAAGTCGTGGATTGGAAGCCAATGGCGCCCACGTTATGATTCTGTATCCTGATTGAATTTTACTCCCATATCTCCCCCTCCCCTATTTCATAATTCGTAGTCGATTGTTACCTATGATAGCTATGCCCATTAATGTAACTGGCCATGTTAAAGCTGAAACAAGAGAAGCGTTTTTAATGTCTGTATCCCCTGACATGTAGACTAGTTTTCCGCTTTAACGAGTACTCCCATACGTCTAGGGTTGTGTGTACGCTGCTGAGAAGCGAACTTATGGTTCTATCTTCCCGTCGATCAAAACGCTGTTCCCTCAGAGTCTCCGGTGATACTGAAGTTGAATCCTGTGGTTTAGCTGGAGTTAGGATCGCATTAAACTCCAAAGCAGAGCGATGCTTGCGCAGTCGCCCATACTTGTTACGTGAATAGGCAAGGTGATCCACAGGATGGAATAAATGGAGAAAAGTGGGTTAATGTGCTCAATATGTAGTATATTCGCACTAAAACCGTCACAAATCACGATCTTATATTATATAGGATATCACCTCCAACCGTAAGTCATCGATCGGAGCATAGAGGCCAAGCAATAAGGCTTGACAAGTCAAGTAGTGGAGTGCCGTATGAAACAACAAAAAACAACGGGAGATCAAGTGTTCAGACTTCAGATCCGACAGATCCGTCATCTGACGGCTTCCTTACTTAGGTGACGATTCCATCAAGCACATGCAACTATACGCAAGTAGTAACAGCCAATGATAAGTCATTAGCGAACATCTTAACTCAAACAGACCCGGATCCGCAGCTATGCAGCGGAACAGAAAGTACGGACACAGAATACACCTGACCTTTCGTGAATGGTTTCAGGTCTTTCCATCGCCGTAGGTAACTCAGGTTGACGAACGTTGAATTGTATTTTAATAAATAGTCGCGTGCGCGTTGTCAGGTTCAATACATCAGTAAAAGTCTATTGGTGCAAAACACCATTATGAAAAGCAACGTCGAGATACACGTGGATGCTTAAATGTCATAGAGCCATGGTTGAAAGAACAAGCCCTAATTCAGACGTAAATGAGAATCAAAAAGCAACAAGCAGTTTATCAAAAGCCCAAACCTAAAACCAAATATTTAACATCGAGTTTTCTACACTTTGCAAACAAACAAACAAGTCGCAAATAAGTAGGACATTGTCTGCTAACCAGCTTCCCTGCTCCCACGTTCTTAGGTGGACCTCACAGATAATTGAATCGAACAGTGGCAACAAACACACCACTGAACCTGATTAGTTGTCATCTCCACTAACGTCTGTGGCCAGAATGTGAACCACAAGAACACCAACCCGGGAAACCAACGTGATCTACAGCGGAAAACTTGCTGGTAATCGTTTTCATTTCCCCACACAAAGCCACCATTTTTCCATCTCACTGACAATTCAGGTAAGGTAGTGGCAAGAAGCGTTCACCTGGTGCACAAAAAAATGACCCAGTCACCTAAGTTTGAAGCAAGTCAATTCGAACAGAGAAAACTGCGTGTTATAACGAGTTACGTTCATATGTTGTCAAGAATGCATCCAATAACGATCTCACTGACCTTCTGAAACAGAGCAAACACTAAAACACCTCCGAACTAAAATAAGTTTGACAGTCGAACACAGTCGTTCTGCTCCACATGAGAAGCGATTGGGTGACAGGTGTGCTGTCCAAACACAACGTACTGACTATATTGAGATTGCTGTAAATGTGCATCGCCAGATTCCCAAATATCCCAGTTAGTGTACTTCAAGACAGGAAGAAACATTGTCATAAGGAGATTGTTCTCTGCACCTCAGTCGTGGACACAGGTCGACCATATGGCAGTTAGTTACAGGTGGAGTCCACATCATCATCATTCTCATCATGACGGCCTTGAAGCTGATCAGAAGGTACTGTGGGTCGGGTAACCGCTTCCCCAACAGTAACGTGCAGTATTCTATAGGTGAATGTTACTAAAAGAGCAGAAATCGATAAAAGAGTAATAATGAGGAAATTCCGATGACCAGTTATTACGTCCTAGACTGTCCCTACGAAATGGAAGTAGCTCTGGTGCATAACCCGTTGAGAACCAGTGAGAACCAGGTTCACACCTTCCTTGCTTTCTATTTCCAAGAATGGCAACAAGAGATCAGTTGAACAATTTTTAAAAACTTCAGGCAGTTAGGAAAACTGAAGTAGCACTTCGTGAGTTGTGCTCATCAACAGCTGTTCCTGTTGTCACAAAATATACCGGAAGTCTATCACCACCATCGACCTGTCACCACTAGGTCCATGAAACTCGCACGCCGGGCATTGTATAGAGTTGTCGGACTACAAAAGCCACATCCATGAGAAGAAAGCAGATGGGAGTCCGACCGAATTACAGATGCACTAATAACACGTTTTAGATGCGACAAGCATTAGAGTGCCAAAACCAAAGGTAGTTGGATATAAAAACTGTTTTTGATTCGATAGCTTATGATGTTCTCTGGAAGTGATTCCCGTAATGAGATTGGACTAGTGTGGTTGTTCCTACCTTGAAACAGTACAACCGATCACGGCTCACACACAACCGGATACAGCCGGAACGGCGGTCGATCGGTGCCAACCAATCAAACACTGTGATCAGCTGCCATATCAGTTTTTTGTAAGGGGTAGTGATTAAAACAAGTTGACTGAACACGTGTCGGATGTAAGTGACCGAATTGCTTAAGTCGTGGTCACAGAACGTAACAACGAACGGGCCAGTCAAAACGTAACATGCTTGTCGTCCAATAGCAGTCAGCAATGTGAACATCGTTGATACTCTGTATAAAAAGCAAGTGCTATTTTCCTAAGTATAGAGTACCTAGCACCGCTCAGACCAGCGCAGTTCTGAGTTACTTGACTCGGTGGCCAAGTATGCGATATATTCGTGGCGGAGTCTCAGAGTGATATGTGGATCTGTTGTGGTACACGTATTGATTTTGTAATTAGGGAGGGAGTGTGGGAGAATATGTTGGATGTTTAGACATTCCAGTTATTTTCAACAGGAATGTCCGGGTTTCATTAATCACAATCGAATTCGTCAAACATGACAGTCTATAAGACGTAGTTGGTAAACCTAGCGATATAGTGTAGCTTATTCCGGGTGGTAACTATTAAGAGACGGTTTTTTTTAAACAACTGAGTCAGGCCATCGGCGACGGTTTACAAAATATTTCATCAACAAAACCCTGGTGTGTGTTGAACCAACCAGGAGGAGGCGTGAAGTGCGTGTGGATATCGTGCTAGCCTGATGAACCAATCAGAATGCAACGGCTATGGAACTGGCCCTACTTGGCCATTTAATCATGAAGTGTCCCAAACAACCGGACATTGGTTCAACTTGTAAATTGCCATAGTTGGCAACTATTTCATGCTATATATTTACATGCGTTTCATTCATTTGTCGAACATGAAGTAGACATTACATCATGTTTTTTCCACGCGTTCTTTCTGACTCCGCGCTGGTATATTGGGTGTCGCCGCACAGCAGGAATCGGGGTATAGCATTCCAGTCGGAATAGAACGTTTGGCATAGCAAAGGCGCGTTGCATCAATAACTCAACAGACAAAAGGTACGCAGATGACATCATACTGCAAAGCTCATCTAAGAAAAGCATTCCGATAATGCTCGGCAAGCTGAACAACTGAATCGGCCTGCATGAAACGCACTTCACACTTTCACAATGTAGAGTGTCACTTCAAGATTTTGGTGTCTCCATTCTCACCATCCTTACCGGGGACATTCTGATTGAAACTGTGGATCGGTTCACAAACATTGGCAGTAACACCCTGGCAGCTGGTGATACTGCTGCGGAAGCATCAGCTAGAACAATGAATTTAGGCGTTGTTTTCGTCCAAACATTGTTGAAGGGATGCGTGGTCCATATTGTCTAAAAGCTCGGAATAAGTTTTGTTCACGAAGAACATGTGAACGAAGTTGCCTCTGTTGGCTACCGTTAACTCCATTAATCGTTCCGCATCACGCGGGATGACTGCGTAAGCGACGTAAAGGGCTAACCTATCCAGCCGTAAAATACAGTCAAAACGAATAGATATGTATGGGAACAGTGAAGCGAATGTTTATTCAACAAACGCCCATGTTTGATATGACATTAAGTAGGCCCACAATGATTCAGCCCGTCTGGCTACTAGGCGGTAGCAGACAATGTGACGGAAAACATTGTGAAAGGTATTTATTTCGTATCTAGACCACACGATCATCTACTGACAGAGGGATGGGAAATAGTTTGAACACTTTCGCAAACTCTACTTATCACAAGTTAATAAAACCGTTTATTCTTATTCAATGTTCCAGTTCTTGTGTGATATCAGTACAATTCCGAACGCCAGCCAGAACAATAGATCGTAGATAAGCAGCGGAATGAAGATGTCATAACTGAACTGCGCGCTTGAGCGCAGGACGTAAATTCTGACTGTCTGGAACGTTAACATCATCATCATGACAGCCGTGAGCCTGACCCAAAGGTACTGTAGCTCGGGCCGCCGCTCACCTCAACAATGACATGGAATATCCTAGAAGAAAGCGTTATTGAGAAGGTTGAACATTACTGAAAGTAGATTAAGCGGAAAAACTAGAAATGGTATGGATACGGGTACGCCATTGACTGCGACACATCGCCATCTCGGATAGCGTCTCCAACCAGCGGTTTGAGTGATCACGTGGACACCATCCAGGCAGGCGACACCTACCCACTTTGCTCAATGGAGCAGTCAAGGTGTAACCACGTCGTTGGTTGACCACAACGCGGTTTGACCCAACTGTTGGTGGCCTCAGTATATAATGCCCGGTACGGTAAACGATCAGATGACATACGGAGTAGGTGACCCAACCATCGCAAGCTGTGTACCGTGATTAATTTACCAACTGATCACGCATCCCGAGCGTTCCGGAATACGCGCCGGCGAACTGCCACATTGATCACGCGATCAGTCCACTTAATATGGGCTAATTGGCAGAGACAACGGTGGTCAAACACAGCAAGCTTGTTGACATCTTTCTTGCGAGCATACCACGTTTCCGAATCATAGAGCAAAACGGAACGCACACAGGCATTATATACCCTTCCTTTCAGCGACAACCGGACATCTTTTCGACGCCACAGATGACGCAGTTTGGTAAAGGCAACTCGTGCCTTTGCTGTCCTCGCTGATATCTCACCAGCAATATTACAGGCTGACGAGATAGTGCTACTCAAGTATGTGAAACTGTCCACAGTCTCGAGCGGATTATCGGCAATAAAGAAAGTAGGAGTGCAAACGCCCCAGTCTTGAAGCAGCACTTTGCACTTTGAAGGTGCAAAGCGTATTCCATACAAACCAGCTCGATCGCTCAACCTGTCCAGCATGGTCTGCGTGTTTTCGGCAGAGGGGCTAAGTAAGACAATGTTGTCCGCATACTCCAGATCGGTCAATCTAGCGCCAGGAAAAAGCTCAACACCAAGCCCACTGGATTCTCGAAGCGCACCCTCCAAAATGTCGCCCATGATAAAATTGAACAGGAAGGGGGAAATCGGACACCCCTGATGAACACTACTAGAAGTGATGAACGCCCGAGACAGTTGTCCGTAAACTCTCACCCTGCTTGTAGAAGGAACGTTAACACTGAAATTGTCAGCAATGAACGACTGTTTGACGCAGAAAATTTTAAAAACCGATTGGCCAGTGACCCACAAGTTAGACAACGTCTTCACACTGTCCTTGGCAGTTCAACAAATTCGGCATTCAATTTTGGGTTACATCGTTGAGAGCCTTTTTAAATGTGCTTTTTGTGCATAACTACAAGGAAGCGTTCATGAGTATGACGAGAGGTTTAGGTCCAAGTTGAAATCGTGGTATTTTGTAGGAGTTGCTGCGTCATCCGCTCGATGAAATTAGCCGTAGTTATAGCACTAATTGACCCCAAGCTACTATGCAAACAGTTTAGGACTTCTTAGATACCTTGAACCCAAATAGTGAAGTCAACGTAGCCAGTATATCTACGAACACTTTGAACCACGGACAAAAACATTTTGCTCACATATTTCTACTCCCAGTTACAGCATTACACAGGACAACTGAAGAGTTGCACGGGTCACTGCAATTCTACCAAAACCCGTTGCTTAGCGATGATTTAGATGAGACCCGATTGCGCAAAATCCGAACTTCGGCTGGACAGAAACAGCATGTATAAACGCAGCAAGCGCTCTAACAGCTGAGCTACGAAGCTACGTCCGGAGTTTAGTCTAAGTGTGAAATTGCTGAGGTAGCCAAATTATTTGTCTCACGTCCTACGTTAGACTTCAACGAACGAGGTTCATAGGCTCACAAATTGTTACAGGAGGAAGAAATACCTTTGTTTGTGCGTTCCTATCCCTGTGTTGGACGGTGTAAATTGTGTCGGACGGTTAACAGGTGCAAAACAAAGAGGAATGAAGATATAAAAAAGAACTTGAATGGGGTATCTGTAATTCATGGAGGATTGATCTGATCCTGCTAGATTTTCTGGGTAGGGAGTTTCCCTGAGCCACATAATTCTATTAGTCCAATTCTAAACAATTTCGACAAATTTTGAATCTTTTTTTAAGAAAGAACGATAGGTCTTCGTTTCCAGGTCTGGACAGATTATGAAGAACACTGTGGGAAACACATCAGGGTGGAAGATGACATAAATTCTTACCAAGAGGTCTGGGGCATTTGTACCTTTTTAGCCACGGCAACACAATTTGTAGACAGATTCGAAATGTCTGCCACTGCGATCCTTAAGTCTCGTTCGGATACTGACATGAGTAGCTTGGTGTCGCCAAGGAAGTAGTCAGCGCAATTTTGGTGACGAATGTGCATGACTTTACATTTGTTGACGTTCAACGGCAAATGGTTTTCAACGGATGGCTGATTTAGGCAGTTCAAATCGTTCCGCAAGGTCATCACGTCTTCCGAATATTCTAGGAGTCACAAGAGCTTTATGTAATTGACGTAAACCAACACCGGCGATTTGACCAAACTGGGTAGTTTAAGAACGAAAAGAATGGTTAACAGTGGTCCTAAGATGGATCCTTGTGAAACGCCGCGGTTGGTGTGGAGCGACTCTGACAGCTGTTCATTCACCTTGACACTGAGTCTGACTTCAGTCAGATAATCTTCAAGCCGCATGATTAAGCGCTCACCAAGGCCTTATTTATTGAGGTCACTCAACAAAATGGAACGATCAACCCTGTTAAAGGCTCTGGAAATGTTAAGATAAGCCACGTCTACGGTAATCCAAATGTCACGAGGAAGCAGCAGATTCGTGACGCATGAGTATCTCCTACGGAATCTACGTTGCTCTTCGGGGATTAATTCAAGGCCTTCAACTTCTCCCCGGAGAAAATCATCCAATAAACTCTCAATTACATTAGAGACAACTGAAAGAAACGCTAGTGGTCAACAGTTTTCTGGGTCATCCCTGCGTTCACCTTTGAAAATAGGTGTACCTATCAGCTGCTTCCAGTTAGACGGTCAGTTGACAAGAAGCGATTGAAAAGTACTGTAAACAGTTCTACTAAATCCGTGACGCGGCTTTTCAAGAAGACAGAGGATATCAAGTCTAGACCGAATGATTTGTGGGTCAGTAGGTTCCCTACTTTGATTTACCCCTACGTACTATTTTACCAGTGTTGAACGCTACTGTAACTGTATTGGTAACTTCACCAGAGGTTTGAAGGTGCGAAATGCTAACCTTACTCCTTGTGTGTGCAACTAGTTCGTTGTAGAAAAGCCTAGGATTCACTTTCAGTTTAATAGCAAGATCGCGTTGATAGCAAAAATCGATCCTCCCTGATGATAGCCGTAGCACAATTGCGTCATGATATATTCAACAAATGCAAGCTCGGTTTGTTCGAACTGGTACCCATTCCAGGCCGAACGGTTCAATGTAATCAAATATGCGGCTCTATACCCTAGGCGTCCCGGCCTTCTACTAGGCCGGGAATAGTTTACTAGAATATGATCGTTAACGGAATCGGAGATTTCCACAACAGTGAGCCGCTAGCGATCATCGAGGTTGAGTGTGGTGATGGAGCCAGGCTATTCAACCCGTTTTCATCCCTAGGAAATTTGCCTTGTGATACGTCCTTACACTTGTATTTTGGGCAATGTTGTCTAGTTCCGTTTAGATAGCTCAACTCAATTATTTCGTGAACACTACGATCAAATGGAGCTGTGATATTTAGATTGGTAATCATGTCAACCTCGTTAGTAAGAATGTAATCAAGACAAGACGGTGCTTGGTCTGCCCGCCAACCCCTACGGCCTTGGATATACTGGAATAGCCCAGCTTGTCTGACTGATTCTAGATGATCCAGTAGCGCCGTGTCACGAATGCTTGACGACGTTAGATGAAACCCCAAATAAAGAGCTAAATCACCCACTTTACGGATTTTTCTATTATTGCGAAACAATGTCATACCAGGGACAGACAATTCCTCGTGCCGCACTTCCTCCATAGACCAGGTCTATGTGATGTCTACTATAAATAAATGTCGCTGCGAACATAGGTCACAAAGCTGGTCCAGTTTATTGAACAGTGAAGCCGCCTTGGTGTAAAAAAAACAATATCGGGAAGCAGTTTCACCGTCTACAGGAAGCACAGCAGATGAAACTACTTAAGAAGAATCATCGGATGAGAATGTCTGAATCAGTGGGTTGTCGTCATTCCCTATTGGAATGACGACAAATCGGCTTTTTTTAATTCTTGGACTGGACTTGTCATTTGCAGGAAGGTCACGTGGCAACATCAAGAACAATTGCACATGATTTTGCGATAGCATGCAGTCGTCTCCACTCGGATCTGATGTCTCTGCCTATCAGAGTGATACCCAGTCCCAATATGCAACTTTGGGCGGGTTGCGGGCCAATCAGCGTGCACCTGTCCCGTCAATTCTCAAAATTCGAGGCAGACTTATCGAGAGTGAGCACGTCGAACGGAGCAGACGACACAGGCCGATGACTGTTATATCAGACAGAACACTGGTTTAGATTATGCATTGTTTGAGTAACGATATTACAACTTTCTGCAGTGGGTATACTATGCACAACAATGTTCCTGCGCCTACATTCATCAAATCCTTGGGCCTCAGAGAGTGACTGCAGCGTGTGTACTTTTCTCGGTCAGACCATATCCTAACTGGGTGGTCACTTCTGTAGCAGCTGACTTGCTGTAACATCAACAGCTTCTCGAAGTCAGCAACGGCATGAAGATTAACTCTCAATGGACGCAGCATGGGAGCATACCTACGGTTAGAGATTCCTCGCAGTCTTTGAAGGCGCTCTGGGGAGATATCATGGAAATCCATCTATGTGGAAAGCCTTAAACATTCATTTCTGTCGTGCTCCTCCATATCTGCTGACACCGCTGAACTACCCTAAGGCAAACTGAATACAATTACTGACCAGCACACACCTACCAGTGAGTCTAGTGGTATCACACTTGGTGTGCTTGTGCCCGTGTCTATGGCGTTCGCTTTATTATTCACCAAAGTGAATGGATTTTTCCCTACATCTTTTCGTTCACTCCAATTGAATGAGCTAGCTGCAGCTACACCGGTGTCAGATTTTGTTAGCTTGGTTGTGCACATCTACCTAACTGATCACGGTTGGCGGGTGGCGAGAAATTGCTCGGACCAGCAAAATAAGTCTCGGAGTCAGCATGATTACTAGATTGTGTCACAGTGGCTGGGGGATATGGCTTATGTGAACAACACAGATCACATCCATCGGCCGTTGAGGCCATAATCGCCCACTCGCCTCGATGGACCCTACAACATTCTCTGGCTAGGAGTTATGTTCACATATTCACGAAGACAAGGTGGAATATGCGGTGTCTCTTTGATAAGCTAACAGGCGTCTAATCTACTGAGTAACAGGCTCTGTAGTGTCCGCTGGTTCCCTCCTGAGATTACAGCAACTACGTGGTTAGGTTCTCTTTTGGAGTTCCGTAGATCAAAGACAGAGCCAGTCCGTAGGATGAGTAAGCCTGAATCTTTCACAGAAAACGGGTTATAATCCCACCGCCTTTGCCGATCATATTGTCACAGACCCCCGGCCTATACTGCTACCCTACCGAGGTGGTCGGGCTTGTGTACTGTTTTGATCCAGCGGGCTATGCTGACTAGGACTCCGTTTCTTCCAGGTGCAACCTTGTCAGACAGGCCAAAGGAGGGGAGCAGTCAGACGAAAAGCAGTTACACTCATAGGATTGTATGTCGCGCAACTAACCGAGTGCTTAGGTAGTGAGGCACGATCCTATGGGCATACAGCAGAATTATTTTCATAGTTGCGGCACTGCTGTCTTCCGTATCAGGAAGAAGGGGGTTAGGAAAGGTACCCTCAAACAAAGAGCACTCCGATCGCCCAACGGTTGACCGTGACCGCCGGCGTATTATCCAATACGGTCGGAAAACATTTTTTACCCCTCAAAAGCCTGATGTAGCTTCGAGTACATCCACTGCGCGCAGCAGTGCTCAGAATGAGACATCAATGTCTTATTCACTGCACCCTCGGGCTAGGCAAGCCTCTCATTGCCAAGTGAGTCAGACTCTTGAGTCATTGGCTCCGGGTGGGGTCCCCCAAGGAAACCCTATATCCTGTTGTCTCACAGGCCAGACTTTTGAGTCAGAGACTCGGGGTGGGGTCCCCCAAGTCAACCCCCTTCCGCAGCATAAACGACCGGGAAGTACCAGAAGTCATCGTTCTCTCGACAGTGACATTACTAACCGGTCTCGACTTTCTCCTACTGTTTTACCCCCTATTCCTTCTGTCTTCCATGTGCCTTCGGGCGATAGTTGTTTCCTGAGGACAAGACAACTGGTAAACATTGGCACCGTCAATGTCAGCACTCTCCGACAAGTCGGTCAGCAAGCTGCTCTGGCAAGTACTCTCTTAAGTCTGGGTATTGATGTGTGCTGTATGTCGGAGACGCGACTCTACGATTCTAGCACGGTTATTCGTTTGAGCTCACCTCCACATAAATGTCGATCCAAGCGCTTCTATCTCGGGGTTTCTGGTGACATTGAAGCTGAATCTCGTGCTCAAGCTGGAATGGGAATCACACTGAGTTCCAGAGCGGAGCAATGCTTACTCGACTGGATCCTAGTGAACAGTCGCTTATGCGCTGTCAAACTCAACACGTCGGTGGAAGTTTGTCGATGCAAATCAGAAAGGCGTTGCGTATTCACTATATCGGTGTACGCTTCAACGGACTGCTGCTTCGAAGGAGCTGTTCAGTTGCGACAGAAATGGATTTCCGTCACGTCGATAAACCTCATGAACAAGTGTCGCTCGATCCCATCTGGTTCTGAATATGA
>JTDE01001421.1:13078-42230 GCA_014338405.1 Paragonimus skrjabini miyazakii | reverse complement strand
ATCCGCTCGAGACTGTGGACAGTTTCACATACTTGAGTAGCACTATCTCATCAGCCTGTAATATTGCTGGTGAGATATCAGCGAGGACAGCAAAGGCACGAGTTGCCTTTACCAAACTGCGTCATCTGTGGCGTCGAAAAGATGTCCGGTTGTCGCTGAAAGGAAGGGTATATAATGCCTGTGTGCGTTCCGTTTTGCTCTATGGTTCGGAAACGTGGTATGCTCGCAAGAAAGATGTCAACAAGCTTGCTGTGTTTGACCACCGTTGTCTCTGCCAATTAGCCCATACTAAGTGGACTGATCGCGTGATCAATGTGGCAGTTCGCCGGCGCGTATTCGGGAAAGCTCGGGATATGCGACCGTTTACCGTACCGGGCATTATTTACTGAGACCACCAACAGCTGGGTAAAACCGCGTGGTGGTCAAGCAACAAAGTGATCACGAAATATGAAGACCCTGACTGCTCCACCGAGCAGAATGAGTAGGTGTCGCCTGCCTGGATGGGGTCCTCGTGATCACTTCAACCGCTGGTTAAAGACGCTACCCGAGATGGCGATGTGTCGCAGTCAATGGCTTACCTGTATCCATACCTTTTCTAGTTCTTCCGCTTAGTCTTCTTTCAATAATTTTTAAACTTCTTAGTAGCGCTTTCTTCTAAGATTTTCCACGTCACCGTTGAGATGAGCGGCAGCCCGAGCCACAGTACCTTTTGGTCAGGCTCATGGCTGCTATGATGATTATCACGGACCGCACACCTTGAATGCATGAGTGACTAAGCGATCACTATACTGCAAAACATAGTTCAACACAGGCACGCCAATTAACACTCAGGCACACAAAGGTACTCAGAGTTCTAACAGCCACACGGATGCCAGTGGCAAGTGAGAGAAGCAGTACAACATACAGATCTGGAGGTGACAGAGAGTAAGTAGTCCACATTGTGGATATCGCGCGGAAGATTGACCCCGAAAGATGTAACGTCTGTCTGCGGATCACGCCCGAGGCTAAGCGTGGATTTGGGGTCGGATGTGGGGTGATTTATGTTCGATGAACGGGCGGTGATGACCCCAAATGAGTGAGACGTCTGCGTGTTCCGCGGACTGGTTAGGTCTGAAATAACGCCTCATTTGTACTATACGCCTGTCATCAGTAGCAGAGTCTAAGGTACGGGTGTTAAACAAGGAATTCCGTATGAACTCTTGTCGTCGCCGTGCGCAGCGAAGTGACCAAACATCGGGTTAGATATCAGGTTGTGGACACCCTTGCGACTGGACTTGAGAGGGTGTCACGTAGGTAGACGAAAGCCTTCGCCAGCCAAAACATCAATCAGCCGATGGGTGTGTTTGGTGTAGGTGTCACTAGGGGGCGCTTAACCAGTGGCTGATCAGGTTCCTGACGCACTTTGAAAGTTGTCTCCGCCGTGGTGCTGACGGCGTCAGTCGAACAGCCGTGCGATGACCGACAGATGGGGTGCCGGTTGGTTGACTTTCCGATAAAGCGCGTTTGTGCGGAACTAAATTCGCGCAGATTTACGTTTGGGATAAATCGCGAGCCTCCTTGTGCGGTAACTGTTACGTAGGTTAACTGTTCGATGAGAGGACTCCTTGTATCCGATGACAAAAAACTATTGAAAAGTGCTCCAAATACAATTTCGCACGGTACTTAAAGGCATGTGTTGTGATTGATGAATTATTTTGGACGCGTGATAACACGGGCTGAAAACATGCGTAAAGTCAGAACGCTGAAACGTACCTACGTCCACTGGTCGCTCGTTTGCTGTGTCTACTTACCTGCCGTCATTCGTAATAGCCAGTCTGCGAAATCACTGCCCCGGCCCCGAACACCTCGACAGCTTGCCGCAGTCACATTCAGCTTTACTATTGACCCGACTCTATCACACTGCACAACGTACTACTAACCGTGACAACAACGTGGTCTAGCCACAAGCCCAAAAATGTACAAGTCCCATTGCAGAACAGCTGTAAGCAACTGCAACAGCCTATAAATAAATTCTTATCAGGTATCGATCGTGTTTTGCCGCCGGCAGTCTATATCCCATATTCTACTCAAAGTTTGGAAGTACAGGGATCGACCATTTCTTACTGTCCAACACAGAATCGAGCCGAGGCATTTAAACAAAACTGACATAAATCATGAACAGACACGTCGATCACTGATATGCGCCGAACCCACCAGTGGAAGCCGTGTCTGATGACAAATTTATCCCAGCAGTCTTATGGTCACAACCTAAATTTCAATCCCGAATAGCGTGTACAGCTGGATCGAAAACACGTGCTTTTGGTCTTAACGGCAGACCGCAACATAACAGACCTATTTGTGGAAATGTCCAGAGAGGAAAGCTAAATGAAAACAATGAGGAATCATGGAAAAAAGTCCACAATGTCATGCCTGCAAGTTTGGCATTGACTGCTGTATGCCGACATGTCCAAGAACGTTTACAGTCAGCGATATGGACGATCACGAGCCTCTCCACTTGAAAAGCTGCATGCACCAACTTGATCAAAGCTTTCATAAACTGCGAAAAAGCAGTCGTCTGAAAATCACCTGATTGCTTTTGGCCGTCAGCAGCCGCGGCAAAAAGGAAGTCCCACCGGCGTACACTACGTGATCTAATCGCATTTTCGTTCGGTCGCGAGTTTGCAGACCATCTACAAACTACCTGCGGGAGGCAACCATGGTCGAATACCGACAGCATGGGCCGTGTCTCTCATACATGGAACAAAACAGGTAGCGTGAACCCTATTAGTAACCGAAAACCGGAGGTCTTTGTGGTGACAAACGACGAAGATTAGTGAGTATGTTGAGTACCCTTGCTACTCACATAGGCATCGTATCAGCAATCTTACACGCTGGAAAGAAGACATTGGTCAGGTAAGTGAAGCAACCGATAGAATAAAGTAGTCATCCCGCGATAGTTAGGACGACCCAATCTCGTAACCCACTAGATTTTGAAGTTACAGACCAGGCAGCGTGCCTGTGTGCTACCTTCGGAACAATGGAGAGTAAAGTCGTACGCATACTCAATATCAAGTAGCTTTTTACTCGGAAGAAGCGCGCTATCGTTACCCAGTCCCCAATAGACCACTTTAAGTTTGCAAGCGAACAGGCTCTCAGCATACAAATATATATATATACGAGCATAACCTGAGTTGACGCGTTTACTTTAGTGGAGTGACGCCACTGGTTGCTGACAGCAATAGGATCCATCTTCGTCAACGACTGAGTTGCGCAGAGTGGTCTTCGTGTGTGCTGAAGTGTACAACTCGATAAGGTAGAGACTGCAGGCTGTACATAATTGCAACGGCTCAACGTCATTATCACCACGTCGAACCCCGACAACGAGCATATCACCCGGCAGCTTTTTCTCTAGAGTAAGACAACCAGGTTGTAAGTTCATATCGCCAGCATGCATAATGATGTCCGAATGCTTGGGTTATCCTGGAAAATCAAGCACGTCAAAGATTATTTTTGACAGTAAACGAACAACATTCTGTTGGAATGCATACAGGTGACAAATAAACGTTTTTCTGATCTGTGTCGACTTTGACCGAAGTACCGAGTTAAAACAAGCATACGCGACTACCCAATATGATCCAGCGGACCAAACCGTGCTACCTTGGAACCCAATCCGATTTATCACTCCAGCTCCATCGCGAGATTCGGTTTAGTCACCACGCGCTCTGAAAAGAAAACCGCTGACTCACACCGAAGCTCACAAGCGGACTCAAGTTAACGACGAAACCGAGGTCCTAAGGATTCCTCACAGACGCAATACACATCCAGTCCTAGACTCAGGAGAGTGCCCGCCACTGTGGCCTGCTGCCCTATTTGTCACAGACTTCACACATCAAAAGCGCCAAGGGCTACCGTCTTGGTCTGAAGGAACGAAAATTAGAAAAAAATACCGGAACAACAATGAGGTTGAATGCTTATCGGCCGAAGTAACGTTTGCTGCGTTGGATCTGTGAATGGTCGCACGTGCCCCCTCAGGCTTTTAGGGTCTCATTTCGAACTTCTGAACCGAAGGCACGACTCGTAAGGTAAAAAATGTAGCTTACTTGGGAATCCTATTAGAGTCCAATAATAAAATAGTTCAATTCGTACGGCAAAGATACTGGCCAACACCGAGAGCACGATGAATAACGTGTCTGGGTCAGATAACTGCTGTATTCAAAAATACGTCACATCGTTGAGGTCTCTCAATCGCATTCGATAACACGCGAGCAGTAACGGTCAACCGTCTGGTGATCAGTGCTCTTCGTTTGAGGGCACCTCTTCTAGCCCTTTACTTTCTTAACGGAGAGAACAGTGATGCAACCATTAAGAAGATAGTTCTGCTGTATATTCACGATGCCATGCACCACTACCTAGACATTCCCACGCAGCTGGTAATTCTACAAGTAACTTCATTAGCACGACCACTTTGATTTGCTTCCCCCATTGATATAATTGTATCCGATCGAGTCAGTCTTAGCCTGCATGGCTTCAGGATGACCGTAGCAGGCAAACTCGATCCATAAGTCAATCAAGAGACAAGGACAGCAGCATGACGGTGCTGTCGTCATAAGACCTTCAATCCGTTTACTTATCTGATAGTCGGTCATGGCATTATCGTCTTAAGATATCCAGCCAATTTGGAGGGGACTTGTTGGCAATAACTGCTCTTACAACTGGCCCTTACAGTTCCAGCCATTAACTTTCCCCGGTTGAGGGCGAATCATGCATAGACTGAATCACCGGCATCTCGTATTATGTGAATTTTTACGAAGTTGCTGTTGTGGGTGACTACAAGCGTACTTTTCTGTTACATTCGCCGTGGTGAAACTACGACCTGCCAGCTTGTCTCTTACATTCCAATCTTTCAACGGAACTCTCTGAAGGCCAAAATGCCGAGCCTGATGAAGCTGTGCTGAATCAACTGAGATGGTAACCCTACATCAGCCGTAATCGTCGTTGTAATTACAGGAATGAACCAACATGCCAGAGGCCACGTGGTTTGGTGTCCTCCATGGGTCGTCTCTTAAACAAGTTATTGTTATCGCGGACGGTAACTCCAAGCAAACATCATTTGTCAATTTGTTAGTGGCATCCAAAATATTCAACTCAACGCTGAAATCAAGTCAGGCCGCAATAGGGAATGTTTACCGTTACCGCCTATATGGCTAGACCCCGATAAGACCGTAACGTATCAGACGTCTTATGTGTAAATATGCACTCAGATTAAAATGACAGGTGAGACATTCACTAAGTTCAGTAAAACGAACAGTAGTCAGCCATGAAAAACACCTCCTAACACGGTCTCCGGAGGAGTCAGAAGAAACAATTACACACCGCATTCTGAGTGTCATTACGACGCATAGGCTTAAGGTATATGGTTCATAGTGAGGTTCACCGGGTGCTGAAAGAGCCGCGATGTTAGTTAGTGGAGACGGCCAGAAACTAAATAACACCTTATACTCAACTTTACAGCGAACACTAATAACATGGAACGTACACATTGTTACAAAAAGTACTGCGGTTATGGAAAAACACACCAGCGCAAGACCAAATTGTAATCCAATATGGCGCGGTAATCACACAATTTAGGCAGTGAATGACCCATTAGACTATGCAGTACTACAGGTAACGTTTCGTGACCGAGACACGTCCTGAAAAAATTAAACAACGTCTCAGAGCTCATTTTTAAGAGCAAATATTACGAAATCTAGAGCTTGCTACGAAGCCAATTGCCACAAACCTCGTCATTAATATATACTAAGTACCGTTCATATACCTAATGCGTCCATTTTTTATTGTCACTAACAAACTTGCGACCTCAAAACTGTTTGACACGGTTCCAATACCTATCAGTGAAAGGTATGAAAATTATAAAACGAGCACACCGAACGGCACGATATATTTTTACGGAAAACAAACTACGTCCTTGGTCTCTCTTTCTTGTGAGTATACAATGCACGGAGCGACACGTTGGCAACTTTGATTATCTTGAATCGTACTCCAGGAATATCTCCTACAGCATGGCCCTTACGTCCGAAACCAGCCACCAAAACCTCGTCATTTTCTTCAATAAAATTGAGGCAACCATCCCTTGGCACGAATGCGGTTATTTTCTTTCCGTTTTTCAAAAGCTGTACGCGTACACATTTACGGACAGCTGAGTTCGGTTGCTTAGCTTCTACGCCGACCTACAGGATGAAATAGGGGAAAAAATAGCTCATTACCTTTTCCAGCACTATGCCTTTTGCATGAGAGGCGCCACCGAAAGGATTTGCCTTCCATCTAGTACCCAAATGAGACTTTTTGTACTTTTTATCCGCCCAACGTTGGGCTCTCCGGTGGTTCGATAATTTGCGAGCAGTTTTTAAGCCAGCAGGTTTCCCCCTCGACATTCTCCACGTGAAAACGCAAAGGCGCGGTGACCTAGCAAGTGCAGTCAAACAAAATATGGGAATGGTTTCAATTTCAAATCAATGACTTGATGGAGGTCTGAGCCTGTTAACGTCCTGATGCTTGACCGGTGTGATCCGGATATTGACCAGACTGCGTTTTCTGTTGATGCGGATGCTTTCGTTAGTGGTCTGAGGGTAGGGACAAAAGAAACAGATAACAAATCCAGGTTGCCCTGAACAGCAACAGCAAATCATTTTTCGATTAGTACAAAGTGGGAAAAAGGTTGTTCCAACATTCATCTGGCTCCGTTTTGAATACATCTACGCTGGAGGCCTCCACGATCTTTGCAGGTAATTTGTTCCACGAGTTGACTACTCGGTCAGTGAAAAAGTTAAACCTAACTGCCAATCGTGATCTTGTTTTCCTGATCATGAACCTGTGTCATCTTAAATCTCTGTCCAGACGTATCACGAACAACCATGCCAGGGGACTTTGCCGGTGTGGCGGTTAATTTTGTACACTTCAATAAGGTCACCTCTTACCCGCCTGCGTTCGAGCGAGAATACGTTCAACGAGCTTAGTCGGTCTTGGTAACTTAGACCTTTCATACCCCCACACCATACGTGCGGCGAGTTTTTGTACTTTTTCGAGGACAGCTATGTCCTTTTTTAGATGCGGGGACCAAGCCTGAGCACAATATTCCAGGTGGGGTCGAACTATGGCTGAGTAAAGTGGAATGAATACTGCTGGACATGGGTTGGTGATCGCAGATTTCAGTCGGTATAACGCTCTCCGTGCTTTTGTCACGGCTGTAGCACACTGGGCAGTTGGAACAAACGTGCTAGTGACCTGCATTCCTAAGTCTCTCGTTTGCTGTTTTGTTGCAAGTTCGACTGTCCGTCCACATGTATCCCTCAGATACCTAGAGGCCGACTGAGTTGCATTAGCGAGGATATGACTTTTGAGAACATTCAGTGGTAAATCCCGCCTTAAAGTCCATTCACAGATCTTCAGAATATCCCCCTGGAGGACGCCCGAGTCCAACGAATTTCCCATCAGCTTTATGTCATCTGCATACAAGTAGCATGAACTGACCAAGTTGTCTGTCAAGTCATTTGTGTGTACCAGGAAGAACAGAGGGGCGAGGATTGACCCTTGAGGTACTCCGCTTAACGGGGAACCCTTGTCTGACAGTACTCCTCTTACTCTCACCCTGCGCGATCTTCCAACTAGGAAAGTTTGTATCCACCTGCAGATTCTAGGGGAAATTCAAGCCCAATTCAGCCCGAAAGCCTGTGGTTGACAGAGTCGAATGCTTTCTGGAAATCTAGGTAACACACCTCGACCACTTCTCCTCCATCCAGCTTCTCCGTGACAGTGCCTAAGGACATTAACGGATTGGTGAGACAAGATCTACCTTTAAGAAAGCTATGTTGAGATGCTTTTAAGAATTTCTGCTCGCACAGAAATCGACAGATCCTCTCACGTAATATGCGTTAAAAATTTTGCTGACGACACTAGTTAGGCTTACTGGTCAGTAATTTCCAACCTCTGAACGGTTACCATCTTTGAAGATGAGAATTATAGTGGCTTTTTTCCAGTCACTCACAACTACTCCTGTTTTCAATGTGAGATTGAACAGTTGGGCAAAAGGCGACGCCAGCAATTTGGCCAGAGATTTCAGGATACCCGGGTGGATATGGTCGGGTCCTGCGAACTTTGTACTGTTTAGTTGGAATATTGCTCGTTCAACTTCGTGGGATGCAATATCCTGATCGACCATGGCGTCACCCACGGTGTTAGGATGAGGTTCATGTGCTCCGTTTTCTGAGCAATAAACACTTTGAAACTGTGCCATGAATACGCCCGCTATGCCCTTGTCATTCGTTATAATCCCTCCGTTATAGAAAAGTGAGGTCCCAATTTCCTCTCTTAGGGAGGATCTGGACTGAGCATAACCGTAAAACCTCTTGGGGTTTTTTAATGTCCCGTGCTAGATTAAGCTCATAGATGAGACGAACATTCCTTGCTATCTTAATTGCTTCGTTTCGGGCTTTCTCTTACATCATGAAGTTTTTAGACCCCTTTCGCTGAATGTATGCCTTCCAGGCCATATACTTGTGTTGGAAAGCTCTCCTACCCCTGGGGCGAACCCATGGCTTCCTACCACTTTCTCCGGCTTGTTTCTGAGGGACGTTCCGATCCATATGTGCCCGGAGGTTGTCAACGTAGTTTGCCCACAAACTATCGACGCCCTCTACAGAAACTGTTGTGTTCCATAGCATGTTATCAGCTACCACTATCACTTTATTGTGGTCGATTCGGTGGAAAAGTTGCACGTTGTGTGCCTGTTAGCGATGCATGTGCATGTTAGCGATGTCAGTGCTATGGTGGCTCATGATTAAGTCTATTGTTGAAGTTATCTGACCAGGTCGGGATCTCGTGACCAATATAACATGTTGTGTTAGTGTGAAATTGTTGACTAGGTTGAGCAATTTGATTGGCAAATCGACTGGAGTGATTTTAGCAATGCTTCATCTTCTTCTGGTTGTGCACCCGGACTTCGATACGCCCGAGGACTCAATGGGGGTTGACCTGGAGAAGGCTGACGATGGTTTGAATGCTCACGCAGCTGCAGTTATAGTTCACGGGTGACTGCCTTATAGTTCTTTCGATCAACAATAGGCAGCCGCCCCCAACGGCATTGCCACGATCACTGTGATACCATTGGAACCCACACGCCCAACCTCCCAAATCGATTTCTTCTTTGAGCCAGGTTTCTGTGAGCATGCAAACATCTACGGAGTGAATCGCTGTTTGCAGCTCGTCCCTCTTATTAACAGGCTGCATACATTGGCCAGCATGCATTTCAGCTCCGGCAATCTGGCCTTCTGCCTGCTCCTTAGTTTGGTGGCATTTAATCCATCGGAGGAAACCCCCGAGGGATAAGTTCGTTATTTGGATATGAGGATATGATCCGGACGGATGTAAACCATTTTTATCGTCGGTGTTTGGCTCTCTTAAACTGTTGCATCGTCGTTTCGCTTCTTTGGAGTTGCGATTTCCTTCCCGGACCTGGTTTGTGCAGAGACGCTCGGTGTTGACTTCTGGTGCAGTCGACATCGCCACATACGTGTCAGATTTGTGACGCATGACTGTATCCCCTGCAGCCTTTATGCCTGGCATTCTCTGAGCTATAGTGTCAGCTTTGGTTGTTACCAGATCTCGAGTGCTACGATCTTGAAATTTGACTAGGAGCGGTCTGGGATGGTTTGTTTGTGTATCAGGTAAAGTCCACTTACCAAGTCTGTGTGCTCGGCGCCATTTCGTCGATGCGGGTAGCTGAGCGTTTCGCAGAACGCTTAGAATCAATTGTCCTTCCGAGGATCTCCTATGTTTAGGATCCTGTTTGACCGGTTCGGGAGCGTGAATAATTTTGTTCCTGACCCTTTTTAGGGTGGCCTTATAGGAACTTCGCAACTGTCTAATTGCACTAATATGCTTTTGTACATTGGCCGTAACGTCACGCAGATGTGCCTCGTGTTGCACTATCCGTGTAAGCACTGCATCGATCTTAGTCGGGCTTAGCTGCACGCGATCGCTTGGGGGCGTCCTGCAATCTTCCCTCATATGCCCTTTTTGCGTCAAACTTGTTGCCTTCCAAGGCCTAGAAGCCTTACTTGTAGTTGCTTTTTGTGATCTCCGGGCAGACTCACTGGCCTTTTGGAGTTTTTGGGACACCAAGATGTAATTATGGGGGCGCACCAACGTTGACGTAAGTGACGTTCAGCGCACAAATGGGCTACCTCCCGGTGTGGGGCCTACGGGCTGCTTGCAGTAGGCCGTCAGCGTGCGCGCGCCATTTCTCGAGGTTCCGATTTGTTTAGTCGCCGTCTTCGCAGGCGCAACGTTCCGAGGTTGGTTGGTGGTTTTGTTTGGGGACCGGGTACTGGAATTCGTACTTTGTGAAGCACCTATTATGGATTCCGATCTGTGTGAAAGATTAAGCCACTTTCTTCCTCTGGTCTTGCATTCTACACGGACCCAGCACAGGTCGGAATATTTGCCGTACTGTTTATATAGTTCTGTGCTTATGCATGCACACGATTGATGACACCATCTATCGCATATGTCACATTGAATTCCGGCCACTACTTTTCTGCTACATTGCTTGTTGAGGCAAGGATAAAAGACTTGGGGCATAATTGTCTGGTTTAGATAATTTAATTTGCGACCAGTAAATGAAAACCAACTTGCAACCAACGGTAAGGCTACCCGGAATAAATAAAAGTAAACGGAATAAGAGCTGTAATTCTTTTCTTTTGCTGGCTCAAATATAACCGACATATAGGTACCCTAAAATAAATCGAAAACTGGGCAGACTAAACAATCTCGCTTCAGCCCAGTGTCGAGGACGAGGCTGCCTGAACCAGAAATCTTCCCGACTTTCGCACCCGTAGTCGTCTGAGCGCGCCGAATATTTCGAAGACAAGAGAAGCAATTCTTCACTTCCAGAAGCAACTGGATAAAAGCAAAAGGTTTCATGTGATCAGAGACATCAGAACATAAACCCATAGCAACCACCGATAAATACAAATCCAGCTTTCCGTTGAAAAATTTTGAAACAAAAGTGTGTGAAAACTATTACTTTTTTCCTTCATGGCCCATACTTTGGACACTAACTAAAGGAAATAAACAAAGTAAAAACACAACACTGACGGCAAATATATACGAGAGGTTGATTAAATGTGTAGGGGACTGAGCCAATACAAAGGTATAAATGCCAATATTCGGTTCAAAACGCAGCCGCCGAACAGCTCGCTACAAGCAATCTCAATCTATGTAAAACACGACCGTCAAAGAGACAAGACGCGCGCACCAAAAGTGTATTGCTAAGCAGAAGCAATTCAAACAAGTGGTGTTCATTCTGTACAAGAAAAGGTGGTGCAAACTGTATGTAAAAATAAAGCGAAGTATGGAAATGTGTACAATACCCTATAAATGAAGAGGATAATATCGAGAAGGATGATTCAAACGACGCCCTCATGACAAACTCGAAAAGAGAACTGGTCAACACTCATCAAGCCTTGTGCTGAACTTTGTCACGCCATCAGTAGATATCACATACTGTGGAGGCATGTTTTAACTGAAGGTAACCCAACGTAGGTATTGGCCTTAACAAAGTTGGATCTGCCCCTCGGAAAATTTGAATACAATTTAGAATCTTTGAGCGAGCGAAACTTTTCGACTCTCAGCAAGTATACAACTGTTAAAGAAAAATGTTTGGAAAATTATTATCAATATTTCAATTGGGAAAGCATTATGAACTATCCGGAAGACACTGAAATACGACAGTCAAAAGAGTTTGAGGCCTGGTAGCGACCTAGAGATAACCCCAGTCTGCCTGCTATGCGATATGTACAATTCTTCCCAAACTCTTTGTTCATGTTGCACATACGATCGTTAGGGTCTTCGTCTGCCGTCTGCTTGCTGCATGCCATCGTGTTTGTTTGTCTGCATGTTTGTCGACCTGTGCACGCCAGTGGCGCCGCACAACACTTTTGACTTGTTCGCGCGCTCAGCAGCCAGATCCTCAACCCAATATCTGCTTTCGTGTATCGGTATCGTTTAGCATTGTAATCGTCGCAAAATATACGCTCGATCTCCCGTCATTATTCGTATTTTTATTTCTCGCCTGCATTCGTAACGTATATCTTGGAAAGCGTTCATTTCGTGCACGTACGCACTAAAGTATCTAGTGACAATTACAGTACATGTAACCCGCATTCTGATGGTTGTTCGCCTAACATCTTGAGCATGACCGGGGTGCACGTTCTGAATTGGGTATTCCGTATCACTTGTTCGAACGTTTCATCTTCGATGGCAGTTTCGTTAACATAAATTTTAGTGTCACTTGGATTTTCCGACGCCTTAAGTATAAAGACAAACGGAAACAAAGGTTTGGGTAAAAGTAAAAAGGCAAGGGAAATCACTGCAACGAGTGTAGAGGCGGTAGACGGTTGCTCGCAAGAGGTGCAGTGGGAACTTTCTGGAGTTCATGCATTAGACTATGTTGTCACATGTGCAACAAACTTAACACGAAGGTTCATCCATGGAAAGCATGAAAATACTGTGATAATACAGGCAAGAGCCGAAAATTAAAAGATCAACAACCAACTACAAGTTAGTTCACGAAAAAAAATGAATTTCGGGACAACGCTATAATATCTTCAGAAACTGCAGCAAACGGAAAATATAAGCATTCAAAAAGTCTCACGGAACCACATGCGAAAGTGGGATTGCAAGTTACGGCTTTAGAGGCTTTAAAAGCTGACTAGAGCTCACCCTCATGTGTAATCTCAAGGCGAGAAGACCACTTCTCAGCCGCTGGAAGAAACGGCAATGTAATAGATAAAGGCGTAACAAAACCCTTTTGCTCAGAAGGTCCAAAGACGGACCATGCGTGAGAGATCACTGGGTCAACATGTTGTGGTTGATTATTACCACTGAACACGGGGTCATTAATAGGGTCCTGAGGCTGGGAGAGTGGCAACAGCATTGCTAAGAAAGATGATCAGTAGTAATGGAAATCGCAAACAGCATACACTTTTGGCGTCAGCAGAAGCATTTCGCACTGACCAAAGGGAAAAATATGGCGACGGCGGATGGCTTTGCAGAATGGGCAGAAACACTAAAGAGCCTTCAGGTCGATGATACAGAACATCCTAGTAGCGTGGGTTCCCTGTGAGTTCGCGTCAATAAGCTTTCGTCAAGACAGTTCAGAACGTGTGGGGCGCTGGACGTAGCTAGGACACCCAGCAGTTTGGCATCTCCACGATCTGTCGGTATCTCAGGTACGGCAGGGCCCATAGATCAACCTACAAAAATAGTGCTGACTGGATTGTGAAAAAAACTGTTGAAGAGGACAAAGATAACCCTTAAGGCACGCATTAACTGCGTACGACCCATGGTGTCAGTATGAGCCTCGGTGGGTTGTGTTAAATGTGAATTACGTATGGATGCTACCACGAACAAAAAGACGGCTGGGACCATCCTCCGTTTCTTCGAAACAGTCCACACCACTGAAAGCGGAAAAATACACAAATTACCCACTAATTCTGGTCTGCCAGTAATGAAAGGTGCGCCTGGTAGTGCCAAAAAAGTGATGGGTGGGTTAACCACGTTAATTGTTCACAAGGCAGCGGGGCCGAATGGCATTTATCCGGCGTTAGTCAAGCCAATAAATGACGTCTCAGCAGGTCCCACAACAAGTCGGTTTAGTGTGCCTTCAGAAAAGACCAAATTATCACAGGAATAGAAGATAGCTGAGGTTATTCAAGTTTAAAAGATCTGGTGGTCTCACGCATATCTTACTGAGACTAATGGACGGGATACGCAGGGGCAAGATTGCCGATCACGTCATAAAGTCTGGGCTCTTGACATGGATCTGTACAGAAACAAGCTTACTCAGCAAATTTCCAATCGATTCTTCATGAACTCGCCAGTAGGTTTAAGTAGGTAAGAAAGGGACAATTCTGACACCGAAACTTCGAATGGACCTTCGGTTAGGCTGTCACGCTTCTCTTAAAGAAACATGGGGCGTTCATCTTGACCCAGTGATTCTGAATTTGGTGAAGGCTTAAGTCCACGCTCTAATTCTTACTTTCGTGTAGAATGGCTCCATGCAATCGATAGACCGTGAATAACTCTGTTGTCTTTTAGTTTGAAAATCTTTTGTAGCTATTGAAGTTTCTGAAATTTTGTCACATGTTGCACTTCCTAAAATTTCAGAATTCTTTTTCCCGAAGGTTTTTTTGTTTCAGTATTCCGAAGACGTAAGCAATGAATTTGCGGTAGTTCATTGGCATAGGGATTAGTGGAAAAATGACGCAGAGTCGCATTCTACGTTATTTCGAAGAACTGACTGTTAAGTAAAATGAAAACCGATGTCATAGACGTCGAAACATGATTTTATTTATATTTGGACGTAATTAAGCAGGAGGGCGTGATAGTAATCTCGAGCTGTTGTTGAAACATGAATACTAAGCTTTTAATGAAAATACAAACATGAGGAACGCTCATAAAGCTACTTCAACTTAGGACAATGCACAAAAATTGGACAAGTAAGTCGTGTTTTATCAGTTATATTCGCCATGCTTTATCATTCGTTGGTACCGCTTTTGTTAACTTTTCCATGAAATTAGGATCTACGCTGGAATAAAAACGAGGTGACCTGCAGAAAGAATTATACTGAAGAACAATCTCAGCTGGAAAGATTACGGTACTTATAACGGCAACCGTGTAGTTCACCGGTATTGTACTTCATTGCCGAAGCTAGTTGAGAACGGCCATTTAAGCGCGAAAAGAGATTTTTCAAATTTTTAGTGAAATATTAAAATGCATATTACGGGACAAATATATCGTTTTCGTCAAGTATGATAATTGTGTTGCCATGAGAAAAATCAGCTATACCAAAAAATTGTTCATATTCGCACTTTTGTTAAGAAAAATTTGTCGGCATTTTTTTCAACAAAAGCATCATGCTGACTTTCGTAATCGATTTTACGTTCTGAAAATTCTTCCATCGAAATTTTCGTGGCGGAATACGTATTCCTTCTTTGCATAAACGCTCAATTTCGCGTGGTTGTGGAGATGTAATTGAGTTTGTAATTTTCGACAGCGTTGCGTTTGCATTGCATTGTATACGAAATATCAAAGTAATTCCTAACAAAAACTATGCCGCCGCGGTCGCTGGTTAATTATTCAACTGAATACTACGTTCAGCCTGGTTCCCTTACAGGATTTTCGGCGGAAAAGTGTCTATTTATCACCCGGTTGTTTCTACTGACGGTTTGGTGTAAATATGGGTAACACGTCCCACTCCTTTATTAAAAACGTGCGTATTGTTTTGTTTGTTGCTCACTGACTATGCTTGAATGTGGCTCACCATGTGTACGTAAGTCAACGCTCACTTTTCTAAAAGATAATGACCAACTGTGATGCTCGTTAGTAATCCGAAGAAAACATTGATTCCCACTTCTACCATTTCAGCTACAACCCTTCTATCTTCTTATCACGTACGCTTATGATTCCGATGGTTGTTGGTCTATGTTTTCGCCGGCCGCATAATTCACTGAAGACTGCCAGTACGTCATCTCATTTTTGGCCGAAACTGAAGGAGGTCATTATAACTTATCCCCAACGGTTTAAATACACGTTCATTCTGATTTCTCCCGTGTTCTTCTTATCAACGTTGATCATAGCTTAAGTGAACTGGACGGAACAGCGATTAGTGTGAACGCATACTTCATAGTTAGACGTTGACCATTGACTAAGTGAACTGGACGGAGCAGCTAGTAAGGTAAATACGTGCAGCATAATTATGCGTTCATCATGGCTTATGTGAACTGGACGGAGTAGCTAGTAAGGTCAGTACATACAACATAATCAGGCGTCTCTCACAGCTTAAGTGAGCTGGACGGATCAGCTACTAGTGTGAACGTATACTACATACTTAGGCGTTGATCATTGCTTAAGTGAACTGGACGGAGCATCTGTTAGTTTGAACGCATACTACATACTTATGCGTTGATCAAAGTTCGACCTGCGTTCGCTGGGGAAAGCAGATATGCATATATCTGTTGCCTTTATCCCGCATAGTGCGCACCACACTTATCGCACTAATCACCGATAGCACTTCTTCGAAGTTCTCTAATGTTCCGTGACGAATCTTACGTAACAGACTCACTTGACATTGCAAACTTCAACTCGCGGCGGATGTTTTCACGGCCGGGGGTTATGATAAACTTCCCGTAAACATCCACCACATACAGTCCAATGTCAGCAGCTGGAGTATTGTACTGGAACAGACTCCTGCATTCGTTCAGTTTACCGACGTTGAGTTCACGATCCTTAGGATGGGAATCATATAGCAGACGACTGAGAAGGTGGTTGTGCTCCAACTCAAAAGAGCTCACAGCCAGATACACGTCCCATCGGACCACATGAAATCTTGACCTGCAACATGTGTCGCGAGAACTGATTTGTTGGCTAACAACAGTTAACCCATTAGACACGTCGCTTACTCCTGCATACACTCCAATGCCTTTTGTACTTCGTACAACGATAATAAATCTGCACAGTTTTCAGGAAACCATATCACCTTACCTTCTTGTACTTCAAAGCAGTTTTCGACCTACGACTTGTCCCACGAACGTAAATAACCCCCACCTAGTCCACGTACCTCTGAAGACAATCTTGAAACTGTGAGAAATTGCGAAATTCGCGGTCTTCAAACATAGCCTTGAAAGTCGCAGTATAATCCATCTCCTATAAATAAAAAATGGACAACTGAAAATAAAACAACAAACAAATGACCAGCATGGAAAAATAAATTGAAAACAACCCTAGCCTTCTTGTGTTAACATTGCCACACACAATCGATCACAACAACAGCAGCCATAACGATTTTCGAAAAACAACTACGATGAGGTGGTCTTCAAATAATGGTCAGTTAAGACAGACATATGAGTCCACGAAGCGGATTTTGACAGCACCAATTTCTGCACCAGATACCAAGCTGTTAAAACGATTTTTTCCAAGGAAATAATTCTCTCGGACACGACAGCTCCGAAACTCACGGTCTACGACTAGCATTCATGTGCAGAATGTGTCAAGCCTAGTTCAACGGCTGTAAGGAGTCTAGTCTCACAAGCGTCTGTTCTGGGGCCCTTACTTGCCTTTGCTTGCCAGATAAGTGCTACATGTTTGCAGGCGGAATTTGGCCCTCTGGTTGTCCAAACGAAGCGGTCATTAAGGAAGATCTAGATGAAAATAACCAATGGACAGTAACGTGGGAACTGCCACCGAATGTGAACGAATGCGAGTTAATGCTGAAGCCGAAAGTAATGGTTCTTCTGACCACAAGAGGGAACCTGGAATTTCTGCGATAGTTCAGCGAACATCGGGGACGAAAGATCTAGGGAAGCAAATGGATTTGAACTTCAAAACTTAAAATCAAACCATGGCAGCCGTCCGTATGACCAACACAGCACCGTATCTGATTAAAATGGTGACTTCTTTGAACACGGAGGCTTCGAAACTTGATTATGACGCATATTCAGCCGAATCTTGTGTACTGTGTGCAAGCCTAGAGTCCGTGCCTTGCAGGGGAGGGAAAAGTGATAAGAAGGGTGCAACGCTGACTTGCAGGATTGTTCGCAGAACATAATTGTATAGACCATCAAAGCAGACTGAAATATTTGATATTAGTCTCCATAATGTAAAGACGCGAACGAGGAGTCGGACCAAAGCCTTTAAATAGTTAACAACTTTGACTGATGCTGGTGAGCAGCTGTTTACCCGCAATGTTAACTCAGGGCCTGGAAGGCATTGTTTGATACTTGCAACACCATGTTCCAACAAAAACAGTTGTCCCAATTCATCCCTTGTTGATCGATGACGGCTTGCAAAAGATTGCTGACGAAAGTAGCGCTAATCTCATCGCCAAAAGAGTATTTATGATTTAGGCTGAAGTCTTGAAGAATAAACAGCATGGTTTATAATTACGTACATTTCTCAACACATCGAACAACCTCATGAATTCGTAGGAAATGAATAGGTGTTTTGGCGAACACTGTGCTTTTGGTTATTAATCATTGGGCCAATTACGTAACATTTTATATCATCATGGTTGTCAAGCGAGCAAAATAAAAAGCAAATAGTCACATAGTCACGTCACACGGTTGTTAATCGGAGGACAGTTAGATAACAGAACTGACCTCCGGAGATGTCTGGTCGGTTACAGGAGGTCATGGTAACCGTGGGGCCAGTACAAATTTCTTCTCAGCACACGACTTTGGATTGCGCAAACGAATTCCGATTGCTTTCGCAGCGGCCAAAATACCAAATCGGACTCCCCTGGAATGACGACTGGGCAAGGGGTAAATGGGCTGGAAGCTACTGCCAATGAGACTTGGCACCTTGGGTCAACAACGTGCGCCAGAATTGCACTCAAAATCGACTTCATCTCGCCCTGATTACCTGATTGATGCAGAAATGGTGTTTTTACGACGGACATTCGCAGAGAACGCCTATCCTGTAAATTTCGTGGATAGACATATGAAATTGACAGAACCGAAAGTTAGGCTCTCATCTGCGGTAAAGAAATTGATTTATATGACGCTAGACTACAAAGGCGAGGCGTTGGCTGAACTAGTGACTCGCAGAATAAGTAACGCAATTGGAAAATGTTGAAATAAATCAGTTCGGCTGAGGGAGGATTCTATGTTTCAAAATCTGGTGAACGATTGTGCGGACCACAGTGCAGGAGTTCATGGATTGCTCGAAAACGCCCATAGATTAAAAATCTCACAAATCGTCTGGTTAGTACGAGGTTTTTGGCGTCTATTTATCGCGAAAGTTTTCCACGTATAACGGATGTGTGTTGGAATAAGAAAAGGAACGCAATCGAACGCGACAATTGGGAAAACGTGGAATCACCATATGTAATATAGTGAATAATGTACATGTACTTTTTTTCTTGATAGCATCGTTACACGATATTGATAGTTATGTTTTCTAAATAAGGTATAGTATTGGCAAGCAACTATTATAGTATCCCGCGATAATGGAGTAACCAACGGCTACTTCTAGAACGGTTATCACGTGATACTCAAGACTTCGTACGAAATTTTGACGTCGATTTCCTTTATAGAGTAAATGTTTAGGCTGAAATCTTTACTTCGTCGCACACAAGAGTTAGTAGTTGGTTAACGAGGTGGGTTTGAGGCAGAGAAGACAGCACAAGATTTTGAATGAGGTTTCAATGCGATTATGTTAAGGAAATGGGAGGCTATTTTTCATGGTTTTCTGTGGAGGGTTTTCGTGTGCTGGTCAAATAAACTGTCATTACCGGCTGTCATTAATTATAGCGTGTTAGCTTATCAGGGTGAACGGGTTATTACGAATGGACATATATGTAATAAGTGGTAAAGTGTATAAGTGAATTATAATCATTTTTTAATTTGTCTTGTTCCAGGTGCAACTCTATATGAGGCTATTCCACATAGTTTGCTGTAAACTTCAATTGTATATTTTCCAATATTTTATGTAACGCGTGCACAATAATACACTTGTGTAGAGTGGTGCTGATTTTCCACGCTTTCACGAATACGCAATGAATCAAGTCCTAGATGGAGTGTAAGTAAACGGTAGAAACGCATTAAACAGTTTTAGACAAACTGTTTTTAATGGAAACTTGATTGTAATGAGGAGTATGTACATCGTATGTCGCTGACAGCCAAATGTTCTCCGGACCATATTCAAAAAGGTCATCAGAAGGTACAGAGAGTTTGAAGGTAGTAATTGTGTTTAATGGCGTAAGACAAACTACTGGATCGTTCGCTAACGATCCAAGTTCACAACGAATTACGCGTAATCCGTTAATCCAAAAATACCTTTCTTAATATCCAACGGCAGAGAAAACAATCTATCTCAGCAACGGTTAACGAGACGGCGCTTGTGAATACTGGATTTCACACGTTACTAACTGAATCAATGTACACGAAAACTAAATATCTCACCTCGAAGGTGAAAAATTCTCAGAAATTGAGTAAAGAATGTGCCCATACAATAAATCTGACAACTAGGCCCCGCTCAGTAAAGGTGGACGATAAAACGGAATTGAGCTCACTCAAACAAATGGTGAGTGGTGCGGTCGGAGCAAAATGATTGTTCACCCATCGATAAATGGTAAGAATTATAAGCTACTCAGGAAAGAATGTAGGAGAAGGATGTCTTATTTTGACAATTAGAAATGTACAGCGCTCAGACTGAATAAGAGTAAGGGAAACGGTTACAGTAACTGGTGTAAGAATAGAGATGGTTCATACCGTTTACTCTTAGGGAAAATAGTGGAACGTAGAGCCACCCTTCAACATTAATCAAACGAAGCATAGCAACCTCAAAATGATGCGACAGACCCTAACAAATTCAACGCAAACCCTTCGTTAAACGCTGAATGTTGTTGCTGACCGTGATTTCCGTCGTATATTTATGCATAATATGGGAATACTAAAAATAAAGAAGTTGGCGGGTATTTTTTCTAAGCTAGTAAGGTTGGCAAAGTGAATCATTTTTCTCTTAGACCAAATGGGGAGCAGTGTTGAAAATGAACGGCGAACGCTGTGGTTATGACGTCAGAATGTGTCAATTTATGCAGAAGTTTAAGGTATAACCTGAGTCTTCGTAACCAAAGTGGAGTAAAACCAAGTGTTCCGCGGTGTTGTCTATAAGTAATTGAGGGTGGATATCCTAATGATCTTTTGGTGAATGGTTGTTGGAGACTTTCTAACACAAGCCTATCAGATTTGCGTGGGTGGCAGCAAATGAATATTGTATTATTACAGAAAGTCAATCACAAGAACAACACACTGTGTCCTGCGTTTGCTAATCGAAACACAGAAGGTCTGTCTAGCAAAAGAAGAAAAAGTCACAAGTCAACAGTAAACGTGTATTGAACACAACACAGATACCGAGAGATTCAATTTACAACGTGTCCTTGCCCATATATATATACACGGTCCCACGGTCCGGGATAGCCCACCAATCAGAAGTGGCCTCACGCTCACTGCCCGCCGACCTCCGGCTCTGGTTGGTCATCTTCCTCCGCCCGTTGCACGGACGTGGCCAACCCGCGTGTTCGAGGGCCTGAAACGAAGCGGAAGCGAGTATGTGTGACAAAACAAAATGGCGGCGCCCTACGCGTTATTACATTACTCCCCCCGGCGCAAGCGCTGGCCACAGTTCTTCAGCCTGTCCCCCCTCTGGTGGTACTATGCACTCCCCAGCTACTTCCAATCCATCGCCATTAATCAACTGATCTGGTCCTGTAGTGTCAGGCCTCAACCGATTGAAATGTACCACCCTGAGTCCTGACTTGTCGTTAACGTCCCATATGGTGCAGGTTGATTCAGCTATGATGTCTTGCACGACGTACGTTACATTCCATTCATGGAACAATCTATTTGGAATTCCAGCTTCCGGAGCTTCTGTACGTAACCAAAGTTTATCACCGGACTCCAAGGGGCTCCCATATGCCCTTCTATCATAATAGTCCTTTTGTCTCCGCTGGGCCATTCGCAGGTGTTCCCGTGCTAACACATATGCTTCTGCCAGTTTATCACGGAGCTGAATGCAATAGTCTGACGTTGGTAAGTTGTCTGGCGGCAACCTGGGTATAAGCAAATCGGATGGCAGTCGCATTTCTCCATCCGTTAGCAGGTAATGTGGTGACTATGCGGTAGAAGAATGGACGCTAGCACGATATGCAAGTAGACACTGAGACACAGCTTCGTCCCATGATCTGGTGTTTTCTGAACTCACAAATGCATTTAAGAGGGGCTTCAACGTGCGGTTGACACGCTCTACGGCGCCATTACCTTGCGGATGATAGGCATTCGTTTTCGTCTTCCTTTTGCCCAATATTCTGCACAGTTCTTGCATTAATATACCCTCAAAATTTGATCCTCTGTCGGAGTGTTATTGTGTCGGGACACCACAACGCGAGATCCAGTGATCAAAAATGAACTTGGCGGTCGTCCCGCCGTCTACTCGTGGCAGTGGCACAGCTTCACACCACTTAGTAAAATGATCTATCATCACGAGGATGTACCTGTTTCCCCTTCTCGTCTCTGGCAGTGGTCGGACGATGTTAGCTTCTACTATCTCATTTGGATACCCCGTCAGCATATCCTGTAACAGTGTGCACCGTTGTCTCTCGGAGTTTTTAATTAGTGCACATAGGCCACAAATGCTGCACACATCCCTGACATCCATGCGTTGGTGGGCCACCAGAAACGCCGCCTCTCAACTTCTTCAAGTTTGTTCTGGTCCGCGTGTCCCAAATTCTCATGGAGTTCTTGCAAGAGCATACGAATCGCCGATTCTGGGACTACAATCTGACTGTCATATTGTGGACCTCGGCCATATAGAGATGACGCCACAATGACCATAAGCAGCACACCTCCCAACTACTTCCTGCCATCTCTTGGTTGGTCGGACGTGTTCCACCTTCTTTTATTCGTTCATATGTGATCTGTAGATCTGCATCATTGTCCTGAGTGGCAGCCCAACGATTGTTCTCCTCAAGCATAACAGTAATCATCATTGAGTATCCTGTGCATGAAGGACAATCACCATGGTCGCGAATTGGTCTTCTATATAGCGCATCAGCATTTCGGTGACGTAAACCGGGCCTGTGTTTGCATTCAAATTTATACCCTTGTAAAAATTCTTGCCAGCGGGCAACCTGCCCCTCCGGGTCCTTCAAATTTTTCAGCCACTGAAGTGATGAGTGGTCCGTTCGAACTGGGAAACGCCTTCGGAAAAGATAGTAACGGAAGTGTTTAATAAAATGCGCCAGTGCAAGCATCACTTTTCTAGTTGTACAATAATTCCTCTCATTCTTGTTGAGACTTCAAGTTCCATACGCAATGAGATGCTCCACGTCATTTTTGTCTAACTGAGACAGTACAGCCCCTATTGCGATGTCACTAGGGTCAGTATCCAGGACAGAAATTTTTGCGTCTGCTCGTGTATCTGGAAGCGCTGGAACAGGGGCAGTGCATAACGCATTTTTCAGTCGATCAAAAGGTTGTTGACATTCTTCAGTCCACTTTAACGCTTGCCCTCTCTCCGTCAACATTGTTAGGGGTTTAGCTACGTGAGAAAACTGGGGAACAAATCGTCGATAGTAAGGGGCTAACCCAAGGAAGCTATGGACCTCCTCAACGCTCTCAGGAATTGGCCATTCTTTCATTTTACACACCTTTTCGGGGTCACAGCACACCTCAGCCCGTGAGATGTGTCCTAAATATTTTACTTCAGCCTGCATAAACGAACATTTGGTTGGGCTCACTTTCAGTCCAGCTTCTGTTAGTCGTGAAAAACACTGGACAGATTATGCAAGTGCTCGTCAGCGGTGCGTCCACGTACAATCACGTCACCTAGGTATACCAGACACTGCTTTGGGGTTAGGTCACCCAGCACCTGCTGCACCAACCTGTGGAAGGTAGCCGGGACATTTGTCAAACCGGCTGGCATGGTTTCGAATTCATACAGGCCACAGGGTGTCACAAGCGCGGTTTTCAGACGGTCACTGGGCTCCACCTCCATCTGCTAGTAACCAGAGGCCAAATCAAGGGTACCGAACCACTTGGTGCCCTAGAAGGCATCAATAATATCATCAATACGATTAATGGAAACGAGTCTCTTTTAGTTGCCGCGTTTAACTGGCGATAATCAACACACAACCTCCAGCAGCCATCTTTTTTCTTGACTAATACTACTGGAGACGCCCGTGGGGAAGTTGATGGCCAGATAACGTCTCTCTCTAACATCTCTGTTAGCAATTTTTCTACCTGGCTTTGAAGATCGACTGGCAGACGACCAGCCGCTTGACGAATTGGGCGTGTCTCATCCGTGTCAAAACTGTGACGCACGACGTGAGTCCGCCCAGGTGGTTGTCCTTCCCACCAGAATGTCGCCTGGTTCTTTTCGATTACTTCACGTATTCTGCATGCTAGATGCGTTGAGAGCTGTGAAACAATGCCGTCAATAAATTTCTGCCATTCGTACTCAAAGTGCATTCCCCCATAGGGTAGATGCTGTCCTTTAGGGAATTCCACAAGGCCTGATAATTTTCTGTACACAGGCTCCAACGGAAAGCGCTCACCATACATGCGTACGGCCAGGTTAGGTAGGTCCAGGATACAGCGCGTGGCTAACAAATAGTCACTTCCCAGAATTACATGAAACGGTAACTTTGGGGCAACTAAGAATTTCAGCGTACATGCCCACTTTCCTATCTGTACTGTTCCGCAAACACATGTCAATATGTGAAACGGTTGTCCATTTACGGCCAGAATCTGGCTGACAAGCCCCGCTATAACATCAAACTGACACGTGGTATATGTCTCTTCATCAATAAAGCTACATACGGACCCCGAATCTAGCAGGCATTTGAAGTCACGACCGCAATTTTTGCTTTCAATACAGGTCATAAGGCAGCATCTTTACCCTCATACTCAGAAACAGGGTGAATACGCGACTGACATACAGGAGACTTACCGGCAGATGCACACTCCAGAGTGGACAAGGAACACCAACGTGCCACGTGTCCATACCGGCCACAGACAAAACACCTACGCCGATCGGGCTGTCTGCTATTTGGTACCTCCGTTTTTAAATGGTTTTGTATGCAATGTTCGCCTCCTGTGTGGGTTCTTCCGCTGGTCCAACCACTCTGCAGTCGATTATTAAGAACGCCCTGAGCCACATAGCTGGAATGCTCATTTCCCAGTTCAACACATTCCGCTTAATCCAACAGCTGCGCCAGCTTTTCGGCTTTGGCCAAGCTCCAAGGGGGGCGGGGGAGGAATTAACGCTGGTTCTGCGGCTGTCGGATTCCTTCCAAAAACCTCTCCGATATACGATTCTCCCTCTTCTCTGTTGTCTCATCCACGAACGTCAGCCGCTCCAATCTCCTCAGCTTCTGTAAGTAATCCATTGGGCCTTTCACATCTAATTCTCGTCGTTCATGAAATTCTCTTCGAAACTCAACAGCCGGACGATGACCTGCGACCCTTCGTCGCAAAAAGTGAAACAGACCTTCGAAATCTTCTGGAATATCCAAGTCAACAATTTTTCCATAAGACTCACGGGAAATTAAATTCAGTACCACATCCATCTGGTGATCTGGGGGAAAATGCCGTATATAGCGGCTCGCCGGTGCTTCCCAAACGTCAAAGTCTTCTACAACAATGTACTTATCGGGAGCTGGAAATCCCCGTTCAAGTCGCACACCAAATGTAGGCTTGGTCTCCGAAATACTTAGTTTTCCCGCTTCCTGTACAAGTTTAGGCATCTCTTTGGCATCTGAGGAACTGTGCATCCCTAAGGTAATTTTGTTCCACCTTGGGTGCCAGAATTGTATTATTACAGAAAGTCAATCACAAGAACAAACACAGAAGGTCTGTCTAGCAAAAGAAGAAAAAGTCACAAGTCAACAGTAAACGTGTATTGAACACAACACAGATACCGAGAGATTCAATTTACAACGTGTCCTTGCCCATATATATATACACGGTCCCACGGTCCGGGATAGCCCACCAATCAGAAGTGGCCTCACGCTCACTGCCCGCCGACCTCCGGCTCTGGTTGGTCATCTTCCTCCGCCCGTTGCACGGACGTGGCCAACCCGCGTGTTCGAGGGCCTGAAACGAAGCGGAAGCGAGTATGTGTGACAAAAAATGGCGGCGCACTACACGCTACTACAATATTCAAGTTCAGATTGAGCGCGCATTTTGTAAATAGTCAGCATCGCATCCGGTGTACCGACTGTCTTTGATAGAGTTTATTGTCTTTTATGCTTTTGCTACCTGAAAGCGTACTTGTTCATATATATTGAAGAAGCTTAAATACCATATTCCTAGATCCTGAGCGGATGTGGCGGTGACAATACGATGGCCACCCAGTCAGACAATCCCAATAGGTATCTGACAACCATAAGTGTTTCGAGCCACGACTCCAAGGATGTTGGGTTCCGCCGTATGTTTTGTAGACGGAAGACAAAGCTGTTGAGCTGGCGGAATGTGTTGACGATTTCGATATCCTCAGCAAACAGAAAGGATTTGCCATGTTTAATAACATCCCATGCGTCATCTATATACATGAGCGTAAGCAACGGTCCTAGAACGCCTCCTTGAATCATCCCACTGGTCACTGGGTTCGACGTTGAGCAGTGCTCTCCTGATTGTTTGGGTTTGGCCTTCGAGATATGACGAAATCCATCTGTACATGGGATCTTTTGCGCCAAGGAAAGCTATTTTGATCATCAGGCGCTTATTGAGCACAAGATCAAAAGCCTTTTTCATGTATATAAATATGATAATCACCGCACTTTTTGCGTCGGCGGACACCGATATATGATTTAAGAATTCCAACTGACATGCCATGCAGGAGCTCTTAATAAGGAAACTGTGCTGCGACAGGTTTATAATGTTTCGTGACCTCAAAAACTTAACAATATACACTTTTATTTTCCTTCCGAACATTCTTGAGCAAGCGGGTGTGTGGCTGATAGGACGATAATTGCCAATTCGTTGTCTTCGATCAATTTTGCAGCGAAGCATAATAATGGACTCCGCTTTTCCACTTTCGAAAATGTTCCCTCTTGGTTTTGTTTGAATCCATTTTCTTATTTCCTGTACCTGGTAATCGTTTACGGAACGTTTCATCTTTTTTATTCATGGATCCCGACGGGTGATCTACAGCTATGTTCAGGCCCAACTGCTGAATAATCCACTGCATCGTGGTAAAGCCGGACAATTGTTTGAATAACTTCTAGGGGATCATCCCTATACAAAAGTATAAACGCCAATAGTCAGTTCAAAATGCAGTCGCTGAATAGCTCATTATAGGCAATCTTGGTCTATGTGGAACAGGAGCACGAGAAGACGAGACGCGTGTACCAAATGTGTATTCATATATATAATCAATTTAAACAAGTTGTGTTCATTTTGTACAAAAACAAGTGGTCTGGACGTTATATAAAAATAAAGCTATATATTAAAATATGTACAATATCCTGTAAACTGAACTAGTCAAAGCAAGAAAAACTTCGTCTGGTCCAAAAGATACGCTTCAGTTTATGAACTATATCGACTCACTCCCCATTAAAATCACCGGATGGTTTCCCTGGATGTCACTTCACCATTCGGAAATGTACCGTCTGAAGAGACAGTAGAATAAACAAGTAACTACATTGTATAGAATCAAATAGAATTTGCCATCTCGGTTGAACTCATCAAATAAACGTTGTCATTTTACACTTACAGTGTTCAATTTCAGTTTGACAGTAACACATGTGAAGGGAAAGATGAGATAGCCATGGGGTCCCCACTTGGTCAATTGTTGGCAAAGGCATTTTTGGCCAAGGTAGATCTTATTCAGTTAGGGCCGGCAATTCCCATACTTCTGTTCTTTAAACGCTGTGTGGATGTCTTAATCGGCAAGATCAGTGGCGCCAGTTAGGCACACCCGAATATAGAGTTCCTTGCACTGCAAAGTGGACAGATGCATCCGAAAATTCATTCATGGTAGAAAACGCATGGACTGGACAGCATAAAAATTCTCCATAGTGTTGTTCCTCAGAAGCGGAAACGAAATTTGCTTCACCGTCTATCCAACAGAGCAACAGAGGCCCACGCTAGATATCACAGGCAACGTATGGTAGTAAATGAGAGAGATACTGAACCAGAAGGAAAATCCAGAGACGTTGCCGGATAAGAATATAAATCTGAACAATTATCAGGTGTTGAAAAATGAATCGATTTCTGCATGTCTAACGTTTGAAGACGATGCAACTAGAGAACTGATCAGCATCAATCTACTAATTCATTAACCAAGACTTAGCATGCCGCACGAATGGTCATTTCACTAAACAGTCGACCGAGCTAAACATCGCATCTTAAAGGTAGCTCGCCAGAGTTTCATGCGTCATTCTGTGTTTTTTCTGTCACCAGCTATCGTCAAACAATCCGCGTTGGAAAAACCAGTCAGATAAGACCCATGAACATCTTCCGAAGTGACTAAGTAATTGTGCGGAGAAACCCATTTCGAACATCACCGAAGCGCACCCAAATTACAGTCAACAGGGCCTTCAAAATTGCTCACGCAACGTCCCCCGTCCACCCCTAGTTTTTCAGGGCAAGGCTGTTATTGTCAGTGGAGGCGATCGCATTCGGACGCCGTGGACATCATCTATGAGTACAGGCCCTATACCACCCGTGGCCGACCATGTGTACACCGTCTGAACCTCATTCACCCACAACTTTAACGACTTTTATTATTCGGTGTAAATATATCTCAGTTTTACATTTAAGTATCACGAATCCCTTGCGATTGTATATTGTAGAAGAGATTGACTGCGAACGACTGACTATAATCCTGAGTCTCCGTAAAAATAGCCTGCGCGTTTACCTTCAGCAAGTAACATACTGGTCTCATGCAAGAGTCTCGAGTCGTCCGAAACCGCTTACTTAAGCCGGCTTGACATCCAGTGGGCTTTTGGGAATCTGTAAGTGAATGTAGTACTGCCCTTAAGCGTTACACGCGCGTGCGCAAAGAAAAGTGAAAGATTATGAATTTAGCTCAGTTTTAAATAAATGGGCGTCTGATAACCGTTCACAGTGACCACCAGAGGTGCAACCAACGAGCTCAGGGAAATGGTAGTTCCTACACAGACGGCTGCCATTATGTTATCTCATTTTCTGCCCATCGATATGCCTTCTCCAGTTGACTTGAGCTATGATCAACGCCTAAGTATGCCGCATATGTTCACGCTAGTAGTTCCTCCGTCCAGTTGAATTAAGCTAGCTACAATGTTGTAAAAATGAACATTGCATAAATCAAAATAAACTTGCATTGGGACCGTTCAGGACGAGTTATAAAGATATCCGTCAGTTCCGACAAAACCTGAGATAACATAATGGCAGCCGTCTGTGAAGTCCGCAGCCGGCAAAAGCATGCACCAACAGTCAACGGAATCATAAGCAGCCATGTTCCGAATATAGAAGTGTTGTAACTGAAACGGTGGAACTGAGAATCAGTGTTTCGTCGGATATATAACGAGCATCAAAATTGGTCATTATCCGTCGGATAAGTGAGCATTGACTCGCGT